>PVLC010018635.1:12979-31882 GCA_004027655.1 Graphiurus murinus
CCAAAAAAAAAAAAAAAAAAAAAAAAAAAGAAAAAATTAGGGAGCCTAAATCTAATTTTTTATTTTCCCCTCTCAGACCTTCTCTTTTATATTTTTTCTCTCTCTTTCTTTTCTTTTATTATTATTATTATTGTTATTATTATTATTATTATTATTATTTTGGTGTGTGTGTGTGTGTGTGTGTGTGTGTGTGTGTGTGTGTGTGTGTTACTAAGGACTGAACACTCAGGGACATTCAATCTCTGAGCTACACCCCCAGCCATTTGTTTTGTTTTAAAATGAAGTCTCACTAAGTTGCTGAGTCTGGCCTTGAACCTTGGATCATCTGTCTCAGCTTCCCAAGTACTGAGATTACAAGCTTGCACCACCACGCCTGACCTGTGCTTTGGTTTAGCATGTTTCCCTTTTAGTTCTGACTGTAAATCGGTGGGCTACACCAGTTCAGATGTCCTCTTTTCCTAGTCCACATTCCAGGACTTGCCTCTTTTCTTGCTTCTCGCAGTTTATGCTGAAGCGATCGATCACCTAGATCCTGGCCATAATATTAATGGGAAGCATTATTCCTCACGCAGATTTTAAGCAAGAGAGTCATCACATGTTTGTAAAAGTTTATCAATTTCTGTCCATCTGACTTTTTCGTTTGTTTTGTTTGGTACTGGGGATTGAATCCAGAGGCATTCTACCTCTGAGCTATACCCCCAGCCCTGTTTTATTTCTTATTTGGAAACAGGGTCTCACTAAATTACTTAGAGACTCGCTAAGTTATTGAGGCTGGTCTTGAACCTGTGATCCACCTATCTCAGCCTCCCAAGTACTGGGATTGCCTTGTGTGCCACCATGTCCCATCCCGGAATTTTGAACGCACATGCGCCATGGCGCATGCGTGTACACCTGCAGTGGTCCACTTTCTTGAGCTTTGCTCCACATGATATTTCCCTAAGGGAAATCAATGTCTGTGTCAAGCCAGACCTGAGAAAAGCTAGCCCACAATGCAAATGCCACAGACTTAATGCTGCTGCTCATAAGCAGTATCAAATATTGTCCTCGACTCCAATAAGCTGAGCTTTGATTCTTCTCTGCCCCTAAATGTCACACAAAGGTAGGAGATCAGAGATCACACTGTACACACACAGTCAGAAATAACTGCTTCCGGCTCATCATTGAGAGCACTTCGCTCCATTCTCCGTAGAGCCCTACAGGTTTGGACAAGAGCTCCTCCTCCTTGTCAGTGCCAGGCAGATGTGTTTCTTTCTGGTGATTGAATGGAACTGTTTCACCATGGTTGGACTTCCAGCCCTTTGCAAGTACTGGAGCATGCCTACCAAGACCCATCGCTGTTAAAGTTTGCTTTGCCTTCTTTCTTCTTGGTAGATTTTTGTCCAAGATAAGCAAAGCAGCTCACTAGTTTAAGTGGCAAGGACAGATTTTGATTGGAAATAGATTATTGCAATCCTGAACTCAGAAGCATGTGGAGGCAATGGGGCATTTAATTAAATTAATTAATTTATTAATTTTGGGTACTGGAGATTGAACCAGGGGCATTCTACCTCCATGTTCCACTCCCAGTCCTATTTTATTTTTTTTATTTTGAAACAGGGACTTGCCAAGTTGCTGAGAGTCTTGCTAAGTTGCTAAGGCTGTCGTCAAACCTGCGATCCTCCTGTGTCAGCCTCCCAAGTACTGGGATTACAGGCATTTGCCACTTTTCCCACCAGCATGGGGCATTGCAAAGGAAGAATGAGGAATCTGGAGGGAAAGCGGGTGGGGCTTGCAGAAGTCATGTGTAACACCCACCTGAGATGATTGAAAAGGAGGAAAGGTTTACTTTGGCTGATGACTTCTGAGGTTCAATCCGACATCATTTGGCCCTGCTGCCTTGGGTCTGTGACCACAAAGTACATCATGGCAGGAATGCATGGTGGAAGAAGTTGTCTATGTCATGGTGGCCAGGAAGCAGAGGGAAAGAAGAAGGGGCAAGGCCCCAGCGTCCTCTTCAAGGGCACTCCCAGAACTTAACTTCCTCCCAGTGGGCCCCTCCTAACTCTTAAGGTTCCACTGCCTCTCAGTAGAGCCACAAGCTGGGGACTAAGCCCTGTGAAGGACCTTCTACATCTAAACTGTGGAATCTGGTAAGTGAAAGATTACCAAAATAAACACGTAAGTAAGTAAATGAATACAAATAGGGAGAAGGGGGTGGTCCATGTGAAATCTGTCCAGGTTGGTGAACTGGGGTTCATGCAGAGACCAGAAGAAAGGGGTCCTCTCTTCAGGTTTTCACTGGAGTGAACTAAATGTGGGGGTTACCTTTGAGTTTTTGAGGCCTGTGCTTTGAAAGGATCTGGGGTCATGCTAAGCATGCAACCTTTAGCTGTTAGAAGCTGCTAGTTTTTGTGTCTGTCACCATAGGGCTTATCGACAGGGGGTGAAGGAGAGAGGGAAGACGAAGGAGGAGCACTGTCAGCTCTGAAGCAGGTCATCCTTTGGCCGCCAGGTCAGGCGCAGGCCCACTTACATGAACATTGCTGAGTTACAAAGGACTACATGTTGTATGCATCCAGATCTGGATTCGATTGATGAGGCCACAGCTTTATAAATGTTCTAAAAGCCATTGAGCTACACACTGAAAAGATGAATTTAATTGTATTTGGCTTCCATTTCATTGGCCCTATTACATAAAAAAGGTCATGACATTTTATGTTTATTTGAAATACAAGACAAGGAAATTGCAATATAGTAGTTCTTATTACTTAAAATATAAAATAAAAATAAGCATCAGTGTTATTTCCAAGCAATTGCAGAAGTCTTTTGGGAAAAAGAGACAGTTTAGGAAAACATTCATGGATTCTAAAAATTATTATTATTATTTTTTTTTTGCTGAATTAAACACATTTATTTTATTTGTTTTAAAGTATAAATTTAAATTCAAGGATAAAATAGCATATCTCAATATTAATATATATGGAAAGATTTTTTTTTGCTTTTCTTTAATTAAGATTTTTCTACTTTAATTAAAAAGCAAGGTTATAGTGTGAAATTTACTTTGTCCCTGAAGAATTTCTTAGAAAAAGGCTGTATTGAGAAGACAGCCATTTTAACTGGTGTAATTACTTGGTATTTTGATTTTTTTTTTCTCTGGAAGTGGGGCTGTCCTGGCATATATTAAAACATTGGGCTAACGAATCCAGGGGGAACGGAAATGATCTGGTCATTTTCTTTCTGGAAAGCACCCAAATGACAAGTGCTCGCTCACTTGGCATCATCAGGTAGAGTCAACGTAGAGTCAGCTTCCAGGTGGCTCAGTCCCGTTCCCTGGAGCCCGGTCCTGATCCAGAGCAAGCTGGGCAGGTGAATTTCACCATGGTTCACCTAGGGCTATTGCCTCAGTTAAATGAGTTGGCCAAGGATCCAAAATTGTCTTAGGACTTTCATTCCTGTTCTGATTTTAAAGGTTTGCAAAAGGGTGCACAGCATTAGTGACAAGCTGCAGAATTTTCAGGATCAGAGCAATGCCTGTGTAACTATGGCATCTTAATTTAACGTCCTTGAGTCTAAATTCCCACTCTTTTATTATGGTGAAATGAACTCACCAGTAAGGATTTGGTAAGAATTAAATGTGATCATGTGCACAAAGCTTTAGAATAACTACATTATTTGTGAAGCAAATCTTTAAATGCTGTCCTTTCTTCTGCTCGATGTAGTTTTTTCTCTATTAGGCCAACTCATTTCACATAAATTGGGATCACTAATGGCCAAGAGCCGTTTATCTGGGAATTCCTACACACTAAGCCCTCCTTTCCCATGTGTGCGTTCTTGCTAAGGCTAGCTTCACCTTCACGGAACAATAGAGCAAGTGGCCAGGCCCACATTCTAGCCACAAGCACCATTTGCTATTGCAGGGACTGGCATGGGAACCACACAGTCCCATAATTGCTTTGTAGAGATTTCTCGGCCTTTGGAAAAACAAATATTCAAATTCCCTTAGTTTCCTGAAATAACTTCCTGAAGAAATTTTCCATCCTTCTAAGCACATGAAGAAGCAAGTAGTCCTATGGCCACTTGGAACTCAAAGGGAAACCAGTGTTAGAACACGGCTCACATGAGCCAAAGTCATGGGAATGAACATAATTGAGCCTTTATGACATTTTCACACTTCCAAATCAAACTCCGCTTACCACCCTGCCCAGTGGCTTTCTGCTATTTGAGGTGATAAATCCCTTTATTGCATGGGCCACATTGAATTACACTTTATTTTGTTTCTTGCAATAGAAATATACTGAAATGTCCCATAGAGTTATGTGTGTCTTTCTATTGTTTCTGATATGAATACTTAGAAAGTATTAGTAATATTATCTTACTCACATGATGGGAGGGAGGAGGAAGAAGGAGGGTGGGGTATGGGAGGAGATACAGTAAGCTATGTGTGTACCTGTATTTGTATCACTTTGAATCTCAGGACGGAGTCTAATTCTAATGCACCAATAAAAGTATTAAAATGAAAGGTATATTTTAGTAAAGGTCCAAAATCTATTTCTTAATATTTCTAAAAATAAAATATGCATTAGAACAGAACAGTAAAATATACATTCTGAACTGAGGGACAATGAAAACAAATAGCATGGCTTGCCTATTATCATGAGTATTCAAAAAGATAATAAATATAGTATTCTATTTTGCAAAATGCAGCAATCCCCTCCAAGGATAGTAAAAAATAAACAATCTTATTTGTTTATTTGAGCTTTATGTGGTCACAGATACATTTACTTTAATTGATTATATGAGCCCTAAAGAAATTACTTTTTCTACTATGTTTTTCATCTTTTTTAAGAATTTTATTGGTGCAATAGGATTCTACTTTGTGGTGAGCGTCAGTGTGAGACATTCATCTATGCACACAACATGTCTTAGTTTGGTTCCCTCTCAACCCCATCCTTCCACCCCCTCCTCCTACATGCTAGAAAGGTTGCTAGTAATACCTTCATGTATGGAACTGTTTCATGTATTGGAACTGTTTCCTTCCTCAAGCCTCCTTTTTTCCCCCCTTTCCTCCTCCTCCTAATTCCCTTCCACTATTCTACTAGTCTCACTCCTCGCATCTTGAAATTCTTTTTGTTTCCTGTTTTCTCTCTGGCTTCCACATGTGAGAGAAATCATATGACCTTTGACCTTCTGAGACTAACTGATCTCATTTAACATAATGTTCTTGTAATAGGTAGATATAAAATGGCTTCCAAAGAGCTCATAAGTTGGTATTGCAGTTGATGTAACTGAGTCCTGAGGGTTGTATTCTCAGCAATGGTGGCCTAGGCCTGTGGGGGGTGGCTGTAGAAGGCGGGTCACTGCGCCAAGGCTGCAGCCTTGGGAGTTATATATAGGACCTCCTCCCCTGATCCCTCTCTCGCTTCCTGACTCCATGATGTAAGAGTGAAGCCTTGTGCACTCTACTTCCCATGGCCATGCTCTGAGATCCCTGGTCCCTCGCCTCACAGGGACTGAATCCAAAACTGTAAGGAAATAAATCTTTCTTATACTAAGTTGCATGGTCAGTTCTTGGATTACAACAGTGGAAATGCTGACTGATACAGTTCTCTAGTTCAATCTTTGCCAGCTCCTGCTCTGATAGAGAACTAGCATCTAGAATATATAAAGAACTAAAAATACCAGCAAAACAAATAACCCAATCAGACAATGGGTAATGGAGCTGCATAGACATTTCTCAAAAGAAGTACAGATGACAACTGATAAATGAAAAAAAATCATCATCATTACATGTTTCATCTAGTAAGAAAAATATCAGAGACTATTTGAATATAATAAAATAGTTTTAAAATATTGCTGCAAAAATAAAAATATTATTTGATTATATATTTCAATAGAGTGCATATTTGTGAAAGTATTCAAACGGATTTTTTATTTACAATATACTCAATCATACAGTAAGAATTATTATATGCATACGATATGTAACAACTTTGTTTACCGATTGCATTATTTTTCAAGTAAAATAAAAGCGTTAATCTGCATCTACAGATCCTCAGATCAGATGTTATAGGGTGAACATTTGGAATTCTGACAAAAAGCACACTGTGTGATGGCTTTCACGGTGAATGTTGGGTGTATAGCTGCCCCATGTGCCTGAGGCTGGCTCCTCTCCTGCCTTCTCTCTGCTGCTTGGATCGAGTGCAGTCTGGGGTCTGGACTCAAATCTTTCTTCCTGTGCCCTCTCATCCTCAGTTTGAAACAGACCAGCCAGTATACACACACACACACACACACACACACACACACACACACACACGCATGTATGTATTTTTTATTTTAGATTACCATATTTTTAGAATTTCTCTCTTTGTTGAAATTTTCCATTTGTTTCCAGAGAATCTAAAGTCATTCGTTGAAAAATTTTTTATGATGATTGCTTTAAAATGTTTGTCAGATAATTAATATGATTCATCTAATTGTTGGTATTAGATGATTGCCTTTTGTCTTTCAAATCATGATCTTCCTGATTTTCAGTGAAACATGACTTTTATGATATCCTGACTTTTTGCTTATTATAAGTCTGGATTCCATTTTGCATACATACATACATGGACATTCACTTACACTCACACTCACACACACACACACACACATACTCTCTCTCTCACACACACACACACACACATGGGTGAGCAGTAAGCAAGCCCTCTCTCTGTGTGGTTCAGTCCTGGGCTGTGTGTGCATCGATTCTCACGCTTCCTTGGCAGCCTGCTTCTTGAGCCTGTGTGTTGCTGTTTTGATCCAGAGGCTTAATCTTGTACCACCAGAGTTTCCACTGGTCCCTGATGGAGGAGAGAGAAGGTCTTCTCCCTGGGACAGGCATCTCCTTCCTATGGTGACTTAGAGCATTTGCAGATCTATGCTCTGCCTGCAGAGGAAGAGGGACCATGGAGGGTGCCTTCAGAAGCTGGTCCTCCAGCAGGGCTGCTCTTCTAGGTACTTCCTGTGAGTGTGGAGTCCTTGGCTGGAGCAGGGGGGGACTCATGCCCTGGGTACTAAATGTCTTCCAGGGGTAGGCATTTTTTATGGCAGTTGCTTCTGCTCGTCTGCCTGGAGAATGGTATCTCTTCATTTTTCAGGGGAGGAATTCCAGAGCAGGGAAGAAGTGCACCTCTGGAAGACCCTGATTGTCACAGGATTCTGACTAGTCTCTCCTTTCCTGTTGTTACCAGTCAGCTGGTATGTGGGATTCTGCTTCCATCCCAAATGGCCTGAATCCCACTGGCCTGCCCTCTGCTGTCAAGGTAGCCCAGGGTACAGTGGCCTGGCGTCTTTCCTGTGTTGGACAGGGGGTGGGACACCCCTCTGAGCTCCTCTGAGAGTCCTGGGTCCCTAATGGTACCCCACGCCCCTTACCGCTTGCCAGAGTGCTCATTCTTTTCTGTCACATTTTCTCAGCCCAGCTTGCACAGTTGGGCTGATGGAGGGGAGTGGGTGGAGACAATTGTCACAACATCATCTGCACCGGAGTCTGTAATTCATTGTGCAGCATGGCTGTTTCTCCAAACTTCTGCATCCCCAGAGGGAAAAATACACTAGTTATATTTAGGGACTCAATAGATGGAGAGTTGATTAGACAGAAGTTAAAAGGTTTTTCACCAGGCGCAGTGATGCACATCTATAATCTCAGAACTTGGAAGGATGAGACAGGAGGATTGGAGGCCAGCCTTAGCAATTTAGGGAGACCCTGTTTCAAAGTAAAAAATAAAAGAGGGCTGGGGAAGTAGCTCAAAGGGAGAATGCCTTGGGTTCAATCCTTAGTACCAAAAAATAAAAAAGATGAGAGAAGCAAAACCATATAAAATTTATTAACAACCCTAAGGACTAGCTTTAGAGGAGAAAAATCACACTGAGCTATAGAGAGTGGGAAGATTTTATTAAGGGGAATGTTAGCTTCCTTTGGAAGGAATTTATAGGGACAAAAACCAATTTCAGACATTTTATGGAAAATAAATTTATTTCTATGTAGAAAGTAATGCTTCATTATTTATGTATTTTGGTACCGAGGATCACTCAAACCCAGAGACATTCTACCTTCAAGCTATATCCCTGGCCTTTTTAATATTTTATTTTGAAATAGAGTCTTGCTACATTGCTGAAGCTAATCTTGGACCTGTGATCTTCCTGTCTCAGTCTCCCAAGAACTGGGATTACAGGTGTACACTACCACATCCCACATGATAGTTCATTATTAAGAGCAGGAGCTGTGCAGTGACCATTTCTGGGTTGGAACACCTACTCTTCTTCAGTAACTAAGTGACATCCAGAAAGTCTCCAAACCCTCAGTGCTGCAGCTTCCTTATGTGATGGTTATTAAATGAAGTTCAAGTGGATTTCTATTCTATTCAAAATGAACAGAAAGTGTGCAAAAATGCAATTCTGTTCACTTGCTGCATCATTTTTTTTTTTTTTTTTTTTTTTGCAGTACTGGGGATTGAACTCAGGGGCATTCTACCTCCGAGCTATACCCCCAGCCCTATTTTTTATTCTTTATTTTGGAACCAGGTCTCACTAAGTTGCAGGGTGCCTCATAGGTAGCTGAGGCTGGCTGTGAACCCGGATCCTCCGGTCTCAGCCTCCCGAATGCTGGGATTACAAGCGTGCGCCACCATGCCCGGCTCACTGCATCATTTTTGAAGTAGAATGAAAGTGTTCTTTTACCTATGCAGTTCCTCAGGTCAGATATAATATGGTGAATATTTGAAATTCGAATGCAGAAAGCCCCATGTAATAGGAGTGGAGTTGTGAATGTTGGGTATTTCGTGTCCCATGGTCCCCGAGGCATGGAAATGAGCTTGTATTCATACTCCCTCAAGGGCTGCTTGGAGGAGGAGATGATCTGGATCTGTAGCTGATGATTAGTTTATTCCTTTATGAGACATACCTTGTGTGGCACATTCCTTTCCTTACAAGGTCTGATCCAGGCTTCCTTCTTACAGAAAGTGTGTGTGTATGTGTGTGTGTGTGTGTGTGTGTGTGTGTGTGTTTACTTATCACTGGTGTGGTAGATGGGCATATGGTTGGCTGCATGGATGGATGAATGGATGGATGGATGGATGGATGAAGAATGAGGCAATCCAGGGATGGTGCAGTGGAGGATAGTGCTGGAATGCCATGCTTTCATCAATTTCACCTGTGACTCATCTCAGTGAAGCAGATGATGTCTCAACCACCTCTTTTTCCATATTGCTGATTTGTTAAAATGAGAGAATTAGATTTCTCATAAGATTGTAAATCGATTATGCTAAGATGTATGTGGAGGCATTACTAAAATGCATGCTACCTGTACCTCCGTTGTTAATTAGGGGCTTGTCCACAGTTGCGAAACTAAATCAATGTAGTTAAGAGGTGCTATAACATTTTCTCACAGCAGAGAAGAAGCTATTTTGTTGAATTTTCAAATAATTGTAACTTTCATTCTTCCAAATCACGTTTTGCCTATTATAGAGAATTGATTTTCAGTTAGTGTTTCAACTAGTTATTTATTATTATTATTATTAGAATTCACTTTTTATTTTTTTGCGGTACTGGGAATTGAACTCAGGGGCATTCTACCTCCAAGCTATACCCCCAGCCCTATTTTTTTATTCTTCATTTTGAAACAGGGTCACACTAAGTTGCGGAGTGCCTCACTAAGTAGCTGAGGCTGGCGGCGAACCCAGATTCTCCAGTCTCAGCCTCCCAAGTACTGGAATTACAAGCAAGCGCTACCACACCCGGCTTAGAATTCACTTTTATCAAATCTTTAGTTTTAGTTTTAGCCATGCTTGTTTATAAGAATATCATAAGTGATTTATTTGGGAATTTACTAAGCTGGCAGATTGTTATTTCTGGACTCTCCTATACTCTGAATCTGTATGACTTGCACACTTGTTGGCTGAACACTAATTCTTATGTGTTATATAGCTCCACTTAAAATGTATCATGCAGTTTGGATTGCTACCCTGTTGTTAATTTTAACACTAATAGTGGGAATACACAGACTTTTATGTTCTCATTATAAATGGCTTAGGAATTCCAATATAAGTACTGCTCTAGCCATTGAGATTGTTTTGGTAGACTTGGACCAGTTTTTCTGAGTCCAAAAGGCACAGGAATCTAATTTGGCCTATATTTGTTACCTTTTGCATAAATATACCCTTAAAAAGGTTCTGTAACCTGAGCCTGAACTTAAGCATTTACCTGGGGTTTTGTGGTGCCATTTTGTTTCATTACGTTCTAGGATCTGAAAGTCAATTCATATATAGCTATTTTTCTCTATATTTGTCTAGAAAAATATTTGAATTTTTTTGGTTATTGCCAATATTCCAAAATCAACAAAAGATTCTCCTGAGCAATTATAATAAAAACATATTCCAATATGTTAATCATTTACTAATTTTAAAATCTGTACAATACTTATACTCTATCCTAGTTTTTTCTATTAAATCTTCTCTTTGCTTTCCTTTTCACTAAGATTTCTGAACTAAGCTCACATTTTTATGGATTTTCCAAAAGAAAATTACGAGTATGCATAAAATTAAAGATTTCAGTTAATGAGCCTCCTCATACTAGTTTGGAATTGACTACTCAACACCAACATACAATAATATTTGTGTTCAATTGTTCCAGACATTTTCAAGGTATATGACTGAGAATAATTCACTCAAACCTTGCAAACTCCCCGAACAACTTTTCTTCTGTTTATGAGTTAGGAAACGTGCACAGAGTTGCTGGGACTTCTGTATGATCACCCAGTTAGTAAAGTGCCTTCTTGGTCAATTCTGTAAACTGACCAATAAGATGAAGTTAAGCTGTATGTGCTTCACAAGTATTTAGAGGGTAAGCGCATACAATGTCTGACTTTATAAGACAAAATCTGAATATATTATATGATTATTAATATATAGAATCAAGAAGTCATGCATCTTAAAGACTACAAGTGTTTTCTTTTTTGTCTAAAGAATGACATATTCATTAGGTGCACAGGATCTCAAGTCCTGAGAAGCTCTCTTCTTCTATTTATTTATTTATCTATTTATTTATTTTTAGTATTGGGAATTGAGTCCAGGGGCATTCTACCTCTGAGCTACACCCTAACCTCTTTAATTTTGTTTATAAACAGGGTCCTTCTTGGTTTCTAAGAGTCTCATTACATTTTTGAGGCTGTCCTCAAGCCTATGATCCTCTTGTCTCAGCCTCCAAATACTGAGATTACAGGAATGTCCCACCAAGTCCAGCCTGAGAAGCTCTATTAACTGATAATTTAAAAAAAATAGCTTACAGCCAGGCATGGTGGTGCAAGCTTGTAATCCCAATACTTGGGGGGCTGACACGGGAGGATTTGGGTTCGAGGTCAGCCTCAGCTACTTAGTGAGACCCTCTGCAACTTAGTGAGACCCTGTTTCAAAAAAAACTTAAAAACTTACTAAAAACTTTCCTTTACAGACTCTCAAAATCTGCCTATTATTTAAGAAACTCAACTCATATTCTGTCAATCAAGCTTCCAATAGAGAGGCTATTGTCTTTTAGGCATGAAATAATTTATGGTATTTGGTTGTATGTTTCCTAATGGAGTATGTATGAACTAGTAACTATTGAGTTCTCTTAAACAAACCTTTTTTTTTTTTTTTTTTTTCGGAGGGGGAGAAAGTAAAAGAAGAAGTTTGAATAGTTGCTATTGTTTCAAATTCCTTTTCTTAGTTCAACAGAAATAGAGTCCTATCATTATTTCTCCTTCATATTATCATACTGCTGCTCATTCATTTCAATAATAGTAAAATATTTTCACTAAATTGAAAATGCATATGACACTTTGACTCACAGCATATGAATAAAATGGAGACAAATCTAAAAGATTTCTGTCATGTGTCTGGTTTTTCCAGTAAGTATAAGATAAGGTATGTGCTGATGACTTCATAGGACTGCATTGCAACTAAGCAGGCTGTTAGAGAAATACTGAGTGTGACTGAATCCATCTCATAGTCTCACTGAGAGATGAACTGGAGAACTAGAACACGGCAGACATAATTTTTAGTACCAGTTCTGACATTTATTAGCTTTCCACCTAAAACCAGTTATCAAATCTTGTACCCAGGTTAAAGAGTTTTGAAGGATAAAAACAACATTTTTCAAAGCCAGACATTTAATATATGAATCTTATTGTTACTGTGATTCAAAAGTGTCTCATAAACTCTTCCATATATATATATATATATATATATATATATATATATATATATTTTTTTTTTGTGTGTGTGGTACTGGGGATTGAACTCAGGGGCACTGTACCTCCGAGCTACACCCCTAGCCCTATTTTTTATTCTTTATTTTGAAACCGAGTCTCACTAAGTTGCAGAGTGTCTCACTAGGTAACTCTTCCATATTTTTAAGCACATATATTTCTAACTTTCTCCAAAGATGTGTGATAACTCAAAATTTTGGATGAAGTTATTTAGTATTAAAACAATGTGTTTTTCTTCTTTATTCCTTTATTGCCAGCAAAATGTTAAAATAATAGGTCAGAAGTCAATGCTGCTCAGTTTAAATTTATTATTATGTTTATTATCACTTTGTGATTTCAGGTCATTTTTCCAATGCGAGAAAAGATCCTTTGAACATTCCTGGACCCTTATATATTTTGGGGGAGTTGTGCTATTATTTCAATTTTGGTCAGAGGTTGCCAAATGCTTAATGTCAATGGGGAGGAGTATAGTCTTTGGAATCATCCCTTTTTCTGACAATGAATATCAGTAGATTGCTAAGTACCAGATTCAGAGAATACAGCAGAGAAAGTCTAGACAATATCTCTGAGGTTCTAATGGAATCAGTGGATGCTTGAAGATCAGTGAACTTCAGTGCTTCCTTTAATGAGCAAAGGCCAGGGCAGTCAAAACATTGCCATCTTCACTTCCTCATTTCTGAGGACATGCCATGGCCCACAAAATATTCCTCAAGTAACTCTTTATGCATAGGAAATCCAGGATGTTGTGTATTTGAAAACAGCATCAGATACATTTGTGGCACCAGGCATGGTGTTGCTGCCCTGTAATCCCAGTACTTGGGAGGCTGAGGCAGGAGGATTGCAGGTTGGAGGCCAGCCTCAGCAAGTTAGTGAAACCCTTTTTCAAAATAAAAATTTAAAATGGGCTTGGTGTAGCTTGGAGGTAGAATTCCCCTGGATTCAATCCCCAGTGCCAAAAGAACAAAAAAAACCAACAATAACAACATAAAAATGTTAAATAAGGTCAGCAAGTATTGAGTTACTTCTGTACATGTTAATCTTTCTAAAATAATGTGTGTTTTATCATGTATGTATGTATGCATTTATTTATTTATTATTTTTACTGTCTAGACCTCATGAAGACATTGATCTCTTCTTCTGAATATTTCTTACATCTTATTTCTTGTTTTCATATCTTCATGCATGAAAGTGCAACTGGGGATGATTTTGTTGCCTGTTTCTTTGCTTTTACCATTTGCATTTTAGTAGTGTGGGAGTTGAGGATGGTTTGCTCTAAGTTCTAGATTAAAATCTGATCCTGATGCAATCTAATAGATATCAACCCTATCCCGTAGGACTGCAAAATGGGTGATTCAGGAAAAAGCTGAGAGGTATGGGATTTTCAATATCATCTCTTCTTACCACAATGACACTGAGGTTGGAAAATCAAGTGATGAAGCTGAACATAATATTAAACTGTGCTTTAAAATATAACTTTATTATTATTCAGCCATGATGCCACCAATATATAGGAGAAGGTTGCCATTAAAAATGCACTCTGAGCTAGGCACAGTGCTGCACACCTGTAACTGCAGTACTTGGGAGTGTGAAGTTCATAGGAGGATCACAGATTCAAGGCCAGCCTCTGCAACTTAGTAAGACCCTGTTTCAAAATAAAAAATAACATGAGCTGTGGGTATACCTCAGAGGTAGAAGACTCCTGGATTCAATCCCATATATATATATATATATATATATATATATATATATATATATATATATATGGGATACATATGTATATATATGCATGGGGTTGAATATATCGATATAGAAAAACCAGTATATCTATATCTATATCTATATCTATATATCATCTATCTATCTATATATAGGTATCTCTATCTATCTATCTATATAGATATATACTAAATATTGAAAAAAATGCACTCTGTGCCTCGCAGGTCTCAAGAAGAGGGGGCTGCTGTGTTTCAGGGGTCACATGAGGAGCACAGGTCAGTCAGGAGACAGAGACAGGGTGGAGGAGCGTGCATGAGCCCTTATTGTGATTTCAGCCTGCCGGCATAGGTAAGGCAAACAGGCAGGCTGAGGACTGCCCAGCTTCTGTAATTTCACTGGGAGTGGGCTTAGGGTTGCCCCTCGCTATCTGGTGCTGGGGCCTGGGATAATTAGGGCAGTTGGGTGGTGTCCCAGAACGTGAGCCCCACAATGAGGTGGTTGACCTGAACTCTGGATCGGTTTGAGAATGGAAGGTGGAGCTCTCACAGGTGAGCTGTTTATCATCTCTAGCAGCGGGGGAATCCTGGGAAGAGAGGGGCAATCCCTCCAGTGTCAGCAAAGCCCCAGATGTAAAAAAAAAAAAATCAAAAGAAACATACATGGTTGGTACAGGCCCAAGCACATTGCTCCATAAATATTTGTTGGATGGATGAATGGATGGATGGATGGATGGATGGATGGATGATTCATGGGTCACCATACTGAGACAAGAGGATTGCAGTTTTGAGGACAGCCTCAACAACTTAGTGAGACTGTTTAAAAATTAAAAGGGGTAGGGTTAGCTGGGCGTGGTGGTGCACGTTTGTAATCCCAGCATTTGGGAGGCAGAGACTGGAGGATCCGGGTTCCCAGTCAGCCTCAGCTACCTAGTGAGGCATTCCGCAACTTAGTGAGACCCTGTTTCAAAATAATGAATAAAAAATAGGGCTGGGGGTATAGCTTGGAGGTAGAATGCCCCTAGTTCAATCCTCAGTACCACAAAAAAAAGAAAAAAGAAAAAAAAGGGGGGGGGTAAGGCTATATCTTGGAGGAAGAATGTCCCTGGATTCAATCCCTAGTACTAAAGATAAACAAACAAATAGATAAATAGATTAATTAGATAAAATTTAAAAATAAATAAAATTTCATTCTAGTAAATCTATGGTCTTCAAAATAGGACTGAATATAAACATAATTTATCAACAGAGTTTTTAGTAAAAATCATTCTTCAGACAAAGATCAGGGTAAAAGATTGTGTTTCTTTGCAATGGTGCTTTTATAAATTTTATTGTATTTAATGTATTTCTCTGTGGAAAAGTAGAAAGTGAAAAATCAACATCACCAGGAGCCTAGGATTTCACAGGTACCAATGCTAATGAGGGTAGACGTGTTACCTGACAACTTCACAGTGGAGAAAGTACTCCAGAATGGCAAGTTAAGCATTTTGGTTAACTCTATTTTCTCTTAAAGCAGCATAAATATAATAAAATAACTAAAATAACCCATTTCTGATCTGTGGGAGTTAAGTCAGACCACAGAAGGAACTGTGGGCCATAAGAAAATGCAAAATGTAGCACAAGAGTCTGTTATGTTGTGACTTTGTGCTAGTCTGACACACACACACACACACACACACACACACACACACACACACACACGCTCAGTGACACAGGAACTTTTGGCTCAAAGGTCAAACACTTTGCCAACAAGGGGGAAACATTGCCACGTTTGAAGCTCTATTAAAAACACCATATACAGAACATGGTCATTGTTTTGTCCAAACTTGCCCCCTCAGAAATGGAAATCTTAGAATGTGATAGCTACTTGATTTGTCCCAGAGCTTGACTCAAGGAAGATGAGTAGAAATCTGCCCCTACTGTATTAAGAATAGAGTACTGTCGGCAACAGCTTAGGCACCAAAGGTGGGATTTCAGGTGAGGAAGATCAGTCTATATGGAGATTTAAAAGGAAATGCTAGGAACTGCACAGGCACAGAGGTTCCCAGGAAGCTCTCCTGTGTTCCTGAAACAGAAAGGCCTGCATGCCTGTGCAAGGTCATGTGTGTTGATATTAAGAAGGCAGTACAAATGTATTCTTTTTTATTGCTTCTTATCCTATCTTTTATATATAACTTCATAAAGCAATAATTATGAAAAATGTTTGATGGCTTTATAAAAGCACAGTAATATAAACAAAATATTAAGAGGCAGACTTGAAAATATCCACTTAATAGACATAAAAGAAAGGACAGATGAACAAAGAGATCCTAAAAAGGTATAAAATATATAGGAAACAAATAACAAAATGGCAGATGCATTCATTCATTCTGAATGTTTAAGATTCCAATCAAAGATACAGATAGTGGAAGAATCGATGAAAAATAAAAATGACTCAGTAATCTGTTGTTTATAGGAGATGAACTTTATAAAGATACAATAAAGTTGAGCATAAAAAGATGGAAAACATATACAAGGTTTAATCAACATTGAGTTGGACTAGCAATACCAATATAAGACAAGGAGATTTTAAGGAAAAATGTTTCTGTAGGCATAAAAGCACATTTTTAATGATAAGAAGGTCAGTTACACAGGAAGATATATGACTACAAACATATGTGCATCTAAAAATAAGGCCTCAAATTTAATGAGGCAAAAATAACAAAATTAAAGAGACCTAGATCAACAATTTATTAGGAGTTTCAATGCATATGTTCAATAATGGATAGAAAAACTAGGCAGAAGATCAACAAGAAAACAGAAGAGGAAAAACAGTATAAAAAATAAGCCTAAGCCAGGCATGGTGGAACACGCTTGTAGCCCCAGTACTTTGGAAGCTAAGACAGGAGGATTTGGGGTTTGCAGCCAGCCTCAGCTACTTAGTGAGGCCCTCTGCAACTTAGTGAGACCCTGTTTCAAAAAAAAAAAAGAATAAAAAATAGGGCTGGGGGCAGGGGGAGGGCGTAGCTCAGAGGTAGAATGCCCCTGGGTTCAATCCCCAGTACCGGAAAAAAAAAAAAAAAAAAAAGCCTAAAAGACTTGTAGAACCCATTACTTAACAACAGCAGAATACATATTTTTATTAAGTACATATGAAGCACTGAAAAATGCAAACATTTTTAAAAGAAATCTTTAAACATTTCTGAATAAATCAATAGAAAACCCCTTTCAGCAATTTTAAGACTTACATGGTTAAGGTGGCAATGTAGCCTACCTTAATCTGCAGGTTATACATAATCCCCATAAAAACTCTAAAAAGTTTGTGGATTTTTTTTTGGCAGAAATTTTTTTGTCAAGCATAACACTTTTTCAGAATGGCAATAACTCAGACTAGTCAAAATGATCTTGAGAAATCATACTGTTTGAAGATTCAGTTTCCCTATTTCGAAGCCTATGCAAATCCACAGTAATAAAGGCACCCCAGATTCCGTCATAGGATAAGCAAGTAGGTCACCGGGATATGGCTGAAAGTCCGAAGTAAACCTTTATATTTATACTCAATTATTTGTCGTTTTAGGGAGCACATGTGGGAGGCATTTCTTACTGCTCACTCACAAATCTGAACCTGAAAGGGAAATACTGTGCTTGGATAGAAAGGTCTTTTCTTCCTCCTCCTTACTCCTTTCTTGTTTCATCTAATTAGAAAAGGTAAAGTTCCTCATAATACACAGGGAATACAATGCCTCCACATTCCTGGAGTTGCTTCTGACATATTTACACAGGTCTTCTTGGGAAGGAGGCAGTAACAAGTCTTCCCACGTAGCTGCTAGCCTGCAATTCATTTTACTTTTAAATCACTGGGTTTACTGCAAACACAGCCAAGCTGAGTTTATTAATTACCCTTGTAGATAATAAACATTGCTGTGTACACTGAAGTCATTTGGGGACTAAAACACTTTCAATTCTGTTATTTTTGAAATATATTTTATCTGGAAGATATTTTCTTTTTACAATAATTATTTTAGAATTTATTTAGGCACATCATTAATATGTTTGTTTGTTTTTTTTTTAATTTTGTTCTGAGTCTTTGTTTTTTGGATCCACATGTCCTTTTTCAAAAGAACTTTGTATTGAAGGCAGATAATGAAAATACACATGCAATTGCCTATTCTGCTTCCCGATTTATATTCTGAAGGGGGATGACTAGAAGACTGAAAATGCTTTTCTTTGTCAGGTTACAGATGGACACCCTAGTTCACCTGGGGACTTGACTCTATTTTATTCTTTTTATAAGGTAAAAATAAATTTACTTGTGTAGTTGATAGTCCGTAGTTTCTAAGAAATTTGATGGAAAAATAGATAAATGGATTCTTCATGCTGAACTAAAATCTTTAATAAAGGCAAAAATCAGAGTTTCTCAAATTGTCTGGCTGAGATTCACCAGGTATGCTTTTCACCAATGGCTATGGCAAAAGGCCACCAGAATCCACTGCAACAAATGTTTCTGGTATGGACAGAGGAGGCAGCTATTTGTTCATTTATTGATTGATTGATTGATTGATTGATTGATTTAGTACTTGTGATTGAACCCAGGATCATTCTACCTCCAAGCTACAGCCCAGCCCTTTTTATTTTTATTTTAAGGCAGGTCTCACTAAATTGCTGAGGCTGGCCTAGAACCTGCGATCCTCCAGTCTCATCCTCCCAAGTGGTAAGATTAAAGATACACACACCCATTTTTCTAGGTATTGTTTTTTTTTTTTTTTTTTTTTTGCGGTACTGGAGATTGAACTCAGGGGCACTCTACCTCCGAGCTACACCCCCAGCCCTATTTTTTTATTCTTTATTTTGAAACCGAGTCTCACTAAGTTGCGGAGTGCCTCACTAGGTAGCTGAGGCTGGGCGCGAACCTGGATCCTCTGGTCTCAGCCTCCCGAATGCTGGGATTAC
>PVLC010018636.1:0-31856 GCA_004027655.1 Graphiurus murinus
AAAAAAAAAAAAAATAAAATAAAATAAAATAAAATTTTGTATTCTATGAGAGGACATAACGGAGAAAACTAATTTTTACTTGGAATTGGAAAAGGCTGTCCAGGTCATATTAATGCCATCTTATATTTACTTCTCATATCATGAGTCATTTTTTTCATAAGATTTTCTGAAAATTTGAAAAAGTATATAAAAGAAAAAAATTTTGGCAGAAGTGACACAGTCAACAATTTCTTCTGTAAGAGAGGTATAAATCTTGACTACTGACCTTGTGTCATTGAAGGGCCTTGTTTTGAGGTTAAAGACAAACTTCCATAGTTCCAGTGATAGTATATAGGTTAACTAAGGGTCTTGCAGAGTATTTCATAAAAAATCAAGAGATTCAGAGTGTTTTATATGTAATTTGGTGGGTCCCTATATCTCTGTCTTTTTCCTTTCCAATATTTTAAAAGTAACAACAGCAACAAGTATTATTTTATGTGTTGACATAGAGCAATGAAAAAAAAAAGACAAGTTTCCTGCTTCATGAAGCTTACAATCTAATGAAAGAGATAAACAATATGCAAATAGATATGTATTTCAGACAATAAGGACTAATAAAAACCAAAGCAGAATAAGAGAGATAGATTATAGGCTACTGTAGGAAGTAGAAACTAGGCAATATTTGTTATTAACCATCATAGAGTTCATACTGCCATCTGTATAACAAAAGACATATTAGAAAGAAAAAAGCATAACAAATTCATTTAATCAAAGTTTAAATGGCATGGGAACCTTCAGACTGAAGACCCAAAGACCCAGGAAAAAATGTTATGCTTAGGTTTGATTAAGAATAGACAGCCATATAGAAATGGGATTGGACAAAATGGTTTGATTTGGTATAAAAGACTGAAGTGGGGATACTAAGCAAGGCCTGTTCAGGTTCTCCTTGGCCTTTCTGTGTGGCATTCCTTCCTGCTGGGTGTATATCAGGGCCCCTTCTGGAATGAGGGTCTTATGATCTAAAATCACACAAGGTAGATAGGAAAATTTCTTCATGGCCTGCTCTGACACAGAAAGATGGGGATTAGAGTAATATTTTTAGTTTTTATGGCTGGCTATTGGGGAGACAGGTTGTAGTTTCTATGACCTACTTGGATAAAGGAAATTCTACTTCTATGGCCTGCCTTGGGGATGAATGGGGATCATTAGAAAAAAAGGTGGGGGGAGTCAGGAAGAGGCTTTGCTTCTGAGGTTTTTTTCATTATCCCTCAGTTCAAAATATTTACTCGCCAAAGTGCCATACTGTAGGGTATCATTCAGTTTCTGAACCTCAATAGTACCATCTTCTAAGAGATGGTTAGGATTGCATGCTTGTGTGTGTGTGTGTGTGTATGTGTGTGTGTGTGTGTGTGCTTGAGATTGAATCCACATGCATTATACTTCCAAGCAACACCCCAAATCCTTTTCATTTTTAAACAGGGTCTTGCTAAAGTGTGGAGGCCAGCCTCAAATCTACAATACTCCTGTCTTAGCCTCCCAAGTACAGGGATTATAGGCATCTGCCACTACGCTTAGCTCACCCATGCCTTTAAGGTGACTTTTTAGCAAATAATAAAATGAAGGAGCAGTCCTATAATTTTCTCTGAGAAGAATATTCTTGAGAGTGCAGGTGGGAATGCTTAAGGCAGAAGTATGGTTGACTGGATCAAGGCATGATGGGATATGGTAGAAAAGGGGCTACATCCTGGAGGGTACAGAGGGCAGTGTGAAACCTTTGGCATTTACTCAGAGTGACTTAGGAAGGCCCTGGAAGGTTCTGATCAGAACGGTGATATCTTCTGATTATGATTTAAAAGCATAATACTGACTACTGAAGATACATCCATTTGGACCTATCTTCAATGTTGCATTCGACCACCTATCCCTGTATCTCATAGTTTAATAATCAATGACATATAATATTTCGTTTAGTAAAATGTCCTCTGTTATTAGTCTTTTACAGAATTGTATTCTTCAGTTTGTGTATTTTCCAGGTAATATTTGGAATACTTTTATTTAAACAATAATATTATTAGGATTTTGTTTAGAATTGACTTATATCTAGAGATAAATTATGGTACAATTTATTTTCAGGAAAGCTATGCTTCATGTCTGTCCTAAGTCTTACTTAGTTTTCTTAAAGGGCTGTATTGCTTTCTTTACTTAGTTTCTCTGCACTTATTATTAAATTTAGTTCTAGAATATTTATCTGTATGTTGCTTATGTGGAATGGCATTTTTTTTGTTATATGTCTTACTGATTCTTTTGGTATTGAGGAAACCTATGAGAATCTATATGTACATAGATAATCATATTTGAACTCTATAAAATTTATATATTCTAAATTTTTTAACTTGATTTTCTTCTATTTCTTTACTTTAGATCTCTCTTTCCCTTTTACTTTCTCAAGTTTATTATGCGTCAATAACAATTTCTCTTTCTATTGTCTTCTTTCCATCAGAATGTAAATAATCTGTAAAAAACTGTCAACCTCACTAAAAGTACTGCATTTTAGGAAACGCCTCTGTCCCAGCAAAATGAGATATTTAACCACCCTTCTTGCAGCCACTTTCCTTTCCAGGCATCATCCAAGTATTCTGTTCTTTTAGAAGCAAATTCATTGAGTTTTTAATATTTGCACACTCTGATTCCCTTCCTTTCACTCTCTGCTGTGCACAGGCTTTCATCCCAAGTACTATAGTGGAAAAGCTCTTACCCCAGTCACCCGTGACAGCTCCAATGCTAAACACGATGGTCAATTTTCAGTCATCATCTTATTTGATCTCTCAGTAACACTGATGTAGTTTAATCACTTTCCCTTTTAGAACACTTTCTTCACTTGGCTTCCAGACAACTAATTTCTTGTGGTCTTCTTTGGTCATTTCTTCTCATTTTCCTTTTATGTTTCCTTATTTTTCAGACTTCTGAAATTGGAGTGCTCCAGGACTCAGTTCTTTTGCATCTTCTTTTTGTTCATGATCAATCATCAAAACTGGCATGAACGTTTGGGGGAAATAATGAGATATGAAAGACTTCATGGATTATTTTAAATGTTATATTTCAATTGCTAAATTAAAATATGTCTGTAATTCATTTAGTGTAATTATTGACCTAGGTTTGAATCAGCCATATTTTTATTTTTTCTTTCTCTCCTGTCTGTTCTTTGTCCTTTTTTTCTAGTTACTTTTGGGTTGAGTACTTTTTATGATTCTATTTATGTCATGCATATATTTACTGCTCTATTTTTTTCTTGCTTAGTTTCATTTTTAAGTTATTAAGTTTTATGGTACATATATTTAACTTATCAAAAATTTCCTTCAAATAATATTATACAAGTTCACATGTAGGATTAAAAACCTTATAATAATATACTTTCATTTTCTCTCCTTAAACCCTTCTGATGTTGTCATATATTTTTACTTCTACATATATTATGAACTCTACAATATCATTCTTAATTAAACTGCTATTTATCATTTAAAGACATTTCATATGTATTCATATATATAATGTAAAATAATTGGTGACCAGTTAGAAGCATAGTATCACTAAATAAGTGTCTTCTTGGGTTCCATACAGCAATATTTCAGCTATGATAGACATATACTATGACATTTTTGAGGTCATAGTCCACCAGTCTCCTTTCTTTTATCCAAATGGGAAAAATATAGTGATTAGATAATAGAATGTACTAATAAATGCTAGTTGAATTATTTTTAGAGAAATGAGTAAACACATACTCAGACATACTTCATTTCTCTTTTTTAAATGAAGTCTTCCAGAAAGCAGGCTAGGTCTTCAGTTTGCCCTACCTAAACAAATAATTCAATTATAAAAAATGCAATTGCTGCACTCAAAAACAACCAAAGAGAAAATCACATGTGAGGAGACTATATTCAAATTGTAACTATGAAAGTAATTGCTTCAGATTATGGAAGTATTCTATGTCTATGTAAGTGCATGAGTGACTGGTATATATTGGGGAAGGGGCAAGCAGGGTTAGCAGAAGTGAGATGGAACAGAAGACAGGAAAATAGACTAGACAAAAAGCAAGTTTTGTTTTTACAAAATTATAAGAAATATGAAAGTAGCTTATACATTATAAATTAATGGAAATAAAACATCATTTCACCTATAGTTAAATGTATTTTAAATGTAGTTGGATTATAGTCCAGCAATTATTGAATCCTAAATGAAAGGTTTGGGGGATGATACTTGATGATTTGATTAGCTCATTGATGTCAAACTTGATACTTTTGATTGCAGTGAATATTATATATCCACTGTAACAGTTCTCATTTTCAATCCAAAATGCCTAAATCCTATGATAAAGATTTCTAAAACATTTTGCAACAAAATACTATGTTGATACTATCACTAATAATGATTTTTTACTCTCTGCTTTCCATATCTATTCCATTATAAGTCCAATCTTTGAACTTGGATTTATCTTTATAAAGTAAAAAGTTCATGTAGAAAAATTAGATGACATTGACGCTTATTCTATTGTAATAACATTTTTTGTGACATTTTGTGAAACAATATCAATCTAGAATCTACTTTTGGCTCAAGTTTTCATTTGCTTCACATATTATATGAGGAAATTGGTGGAAGGAGGAGGAAAGAAATTGAGAATTTAGTTATTTAGGATGAATGTCTAAAAACTTCTTTTATTTCAAAATTATATAGTATTTATTTTTCATGATGGCTTTTATAATGATCATCTGCTATCATATGTATATATACATATATATGTATATATATATATATATATATATATATATATATATATATATATATATCCTAATTTTTTTTCGGTACTGGGGATGGAACCTAGGGGCATTCTACCTCTGAGCTATAACCCCAGCCCTATTTTTTATTGTTTATTTTTAAACAGGGTCTCACTAAGTTGTGGAGGGCATCACTAAGTAGCTGAGGTTGGCTGCAAACCCAGATCCTCTGGTCCCAGACACCCAAGTACTGTGATTACAAGCATGCACCATTATGCCTGGCTCTAAAATAATTTTTTGACAGAAGTACTGTCATTGAACTTTTTAAGTGTTTCCATCTAAATCAGCTAAATTTTACATTTTAAGTTATTGTAAGAGGAAATGTTATATACATATACATGTGTATATATTCTTCTAAATATAGCTGAATATTTTATTTACAGCAGTGCTCAGTATATGAGTATGTAAGATATGTACATTCTTCTTAATATAGCTGAACATTTTATTTTATTTACAGCAGTGCTCAGTATATGGATATATAATATATATATAGGTTCTGCTGGGGATTGAAGCCAGGGACATTCTATCACTAAACTACACCTCCAGGCCTTATTGCTATTTTTGGCAAATATCATGTGCCTAACTTTATTTTTTTTTCACATATACACTAATTCTAATATGAATGTTCCCTTCAAAGTCGTGTTGAAATGTAACTGCCATTGTAATAATGTTGAGAGTTAGGAGCTTTGCAATTAGGCCATGGGATACCATTCTCAGGATGGAATTAATACCATTATTTTGGGAGTGAGTTCCTCATTAAAAGCGTAAGTTGGGCTTCCTTTTCCTTTCTGATTTTCACATATGCTTGCAAGCTCTTCTGCCATGTTACGACACAGCATAGAGACACTTGCCTGAAGCTGGTGCCATGCTCTTGGACTACTCAGCCTCCAGAACTGTGGGCCAAATACACTTCCATTATTTATAAATTATACTCTGGTATTTTGTTATAGCAGCAAAAAATGCACTAAGATCCAGGGGAATTCTACCTCCAAGGTACACCCCTCAGCCCCATTTTATTCTTTATTTTGAAACAGGGTCTCACTAAGTTGCGGAGAGCCTCACTAAATAGCTCAGTAGCTGAAGCTGGCTACACATGAACCCAGATCCTCCGGTCTCAGCCTCCCAAGTACTAGGATTGCAAGCGTGTGCCACCACATCTGGCTTCCCTTGCATTTTTTCTAAGTCTTTTCTCTGCCTGCCTCTTTTCTTGTTTTTTTTTTTTGTTTGTTTGTTTGTTTGTTTTTGTTTTTTAGTAGAGTTCATATATAGCAGTTTTAAATTCACAATAAATCGAGCAGAAAACAGTTCTCATGTACCTCCCCCACTAGCTGTACTACTTTTACTTTCAACATTACTCATTAGAGTTGTACATTTGTTACAATCCTTAAAGTCCATAGTTTCCATTAGGGTTGACTTTTTAGTCTTATGTAATCAATAGGTTTGACAGTTTTTAATTCTATGTATTCCATCATGATAGTGTCATAAAGAATAGTTTATCAGCCCTAAAAATGCCGTGTTCTACCTATTCATCTCTCCCTCTCTCCAAATTCTGACAGCCACTGAACTTTTTAATAACTTCTTAGTTTTACTTTTTCCACAAGGCCATAGAGTTGGAATCATTACAGTAGGTAACCTTTGCAGCTTGGCTTCTTTAGCTTAGTGATATGTACTTAAGATTTTTTTCTTATTATTTTATGTCTTAATAGCTCATTTCTTTTTATTGCTGAATAATATAGCATTGTCTGGATGTGCCAGCATTTAGTTATCCATTTAGTGCTGAATAATGTCTCTATTGCTTCCAAGTTTTGACAATTATGAGTAAAGCTGCTATAATCCCCCATGTACAGGTTTTTGTGTGAGTTTAAGTTTTCAACTCACTTGCACAAATATATCAATAAACGTGTGTTCGGATTGTATGGAAAAACTATATCTTGATTTCTAAGAAACTCCTAAGCTGTCTTCCAAAGTGACCATTTGCATTCCCACCAACAGTTGATGTACTTTCCTGGTGCTCAGCATCAGCACAAGCATCTAGTATCATTTTTCATATTCTACTTTTGTTTTGTTTTTTTGTGGTACTGGGGATTGAACCCAAGGGCATTCTACCTCTAAGTTCCACCCCCAGCTCTAGTTTTTATTCTTGATTTTGAACCAGGGTCTCACTAAGTTGCAGAGGGGCTCACTAAGTAGCAGAGGCTGGCCGAGAACCAGGATTATCTGGTCTCAGCCTCCCTAGTACTGAGATCACAAGTGTGCGCAACCACGCCTGTCTTATTTTTCATATTTTTAGTGTCATCTGCATATCTTCTTTGATGAGATATCTGTTCAGGTCTTTTGCCCATTATTTGATTGAGTTGTTTGTTTTCTTATGGTTGAATTTTAAGTCTTCTTTTGTGTGTGTGTGTGTGTGTTTGTGCGTGTGTGTGTGTATATATATAGTATAATAATACTTTATCAAATTAGTTTTTTAAAAACAATTTCTACAAATTGGTGCCTCATCTTCTCATTCTTTTGATGATGTCTTTGTGGAACATAATATTAATGCTAATTAATCTCCATTTATTTCTTTTATAGATTATGCATTTGGTCTTTCATCTAAAAAGTCAACACCAAATTCAGTCACCAAAAATTTTCCTGTGTCATTTTCTAGGAATTTTATAGTTTTGCATTTAACATTTAGGTCTATGATCCATCTTGAGGTAATTCTTTAGGCAAATATAAGGTCTGTGTTTAGATCCTTTTTTTAATTTTTAATTTGCACGCAGATATCCAATTGTCCCAGCATTGCTTGTTAAATATTCTTTTATGCTTACATATACACTTAAATCTATCTTAGCTAATCAAAACACTTTGATTTAACATTTTTTTAAACCATATGATTTCAAAAAGGGGACATCTGTGCTTTCAAACTCCATACTGCAGACTTCCTCACTCACCCCTGAAATATGGCTCACAAACTCTTCATTCTACAAAAATCACCTCTGGATAAGTTATTTCATTCTTATAACTACTTTCAGGGATTCTGAAACATGAGTGGCTTTTGCTTTTTTTTTTTTTTTCCTTATGTGAACTTCTATTTTTCATCTTTATTTCTGATTCTTCTTCATCTTTTCCACTTCTCATCATGGAAGCTACAAAAATTTCTGTTTTGTTTTCTATGTGACTTGCCAGATTTGGCAACAGACAATCTAGGTGAAAGGAAAATGCAAAAGTTGTAGTTTCAAGCCTGGATGTTTGGGAAGATGACTGCCTAATTAAGTGTAATAGGAATATCAAAAGGAAGATTCTACTGAAGAAGAAAATCCACATCTATTAAATATAACATTTTGTATCATATATATGTATATATATATATATGTGTACATATATATATATGTATTCCATCACACTTAGTATTTGAAAAAGAATAAAAGGCAAGGCTGTGGTTTTGGAATAAGTTTTGAAGCCATGAAAGCCTACTGGGATATAGATGTAGACAAGGAAAGCAAGATAATGGAAAACAACCAGAAAATTTTGCAGCTTCCAAATATAGAAGCAAATAAAGAAATAACAGAGAATAGTGCTTAAAAATTGTTAAGAGAATAAATCTTTTATGTTCTAATAATGGGTATGTGAGGCGATATTTTAATTAGCTTCATTTAATAATTTCTCAATGTGTACATATATCAAAACATCATTTTAGACACTATAAATATATATATCATTTTTATTTGCCAGTTATACTTTATAAAAAAGAACATAGAAAAATAAAGAGTTTTAAAAAAATCTATGGAACCAAAAATAGGTTCTTTGAAAATGTTCATATCCCACTCCACTTGGATCCTCTTCAGTGGGCCTTTGTACCCATTTCTTGGAGACTGAATGTTGGTTCTTAAGGGCTCATAATTGCCCTTTAAATGAAGAATTATCCTTAGATGTGCCAGAGACACCTTGACTTGGGACTTATGTCCTTATCAATTAGGACAGTCTATGGCCAATGACTGATTGGCACTTTATCTCGAGGTAGGGTTAATGATATGGGGCTGATTGTACTCCCATGTTCCCAATAATATCAGGCTAAAATTAGTTTCTCTATTTTCTATCTAAAGAAACCATCCTTGCTCAGCTTTTCTCTCTCTCATTTCTGGCTCCAATCATTTCCTTTTTCCCCTCAGTATATCAGACTCTTAAGAATCTAGTTATAGGAAACCGAACTTAAGGCAATTAATACTAAAAATGGCTTAGGAATCTGACACTAAAGATGGGATAATGGAATGTGG
Source organism: Graphiurus murinus (assembly GCA_004027655.1). Lineage (NCBI taxonomy): Eukaryota > Metazoa > Chordata > Mammalia > Rodentia > Gliridae > Graphiurus > Graphiurus murinus. The sequence goes on from PVLC010018636.1 coordinate 9,068, forward strand.
ATCATTTTCCAACTGGATGACAGTGAAGACCCCCTCACTACTGCTAGATGCACTCCAATTGTCTATGGTTTGCTGTAGTAGTACAATTTAGAAGACTTTTGACTGTGATGCAGTGGAATGAAACACAGGAAGCAGAAGCACCAGCGAGTATGATGTCGCTGGCTAAATTTTATATGGATAAAATATTTATTATTAGAATTGTGGAAGTGGATGAGTGTTGCAGAACATGGTTGAAGAGAGATGATAGATGTGACTTTATAAAAGAGCATTTTAAGAAATTTTGAGCATCAAGTGACTTCCATGGCAGTTAAAGACACATTTACCTCCTGTAACCTGAAGATAAACAGAACTGAAGGTCAGGCACATATGTTCATCATAAGAGTGGCAGAGAATCATAGAAAGCTAACCTACCAGTATGATCAAAGGATCACACTTTTAGTTTTACTCAGTGTTAAAAATATTAATATGAGGTTATTTTTTTATTTTAATGGAGTACAACTGATACCCAGCAAACTGTGAAAATTTAATGTGTTAAATTAGATAAGTTTGGATATGTGTCTCTACCAGTGAGACTATTACCTCAATTGAGATGGTGAATATATCTGTCACCACCAAAACTTTTCTTGTTAATCCCCCACACCTGCCCTCCCTAGTATAGGAAAAGCACTGTTTTTGAATATGAATGTATCAAATTAGCAAGTATTTACTAAGGGTATATAATTCATTATACATTAAGAACAAATATAAGGTTTCTCTGTTTCAAGCAGAAATAAAAGAAGCCTGTAATAATGGAGAGGAAGAATTATGAGAACTAAATAGGGAGAATATTTATTTGGCAGTGTAGTACTAATAGCCATGGATGGTTGGAGAATGGCATGGGAAGTAGGGTTAGGTGATAGGTACTGTAAAATAAACATGGTACAGGGAAAGGAGGCTATCACCCATTACCAAGATCAAGGACAAGCTCCTCATTTCCCTCAGACTCACTCTGACTTTAGCACTCTATACATTGTTGTGATCAAAATTAGATATGTCTCAAGTTCATTATAACTGACAGTTATTACCATTGAGAAACATCTGCCATGATTTATTTTCCATGCAACTCCCTTGCTATGTTTTAGAGTTACTAATGAAGATGAAAACAATCAATTTATGGACAAGTTCTTCTGCCCTCTTAACTTTGTGTGCTCTTCCTGACTCAGTGACAACACAGTTAATTCCCATTAGCTATTCCCTATCAACAATGCAAGAATTTCATGGACATTTTCCAGGTAAAGCTTCAAGAGCTGATAATATTGAATGCCATTATAAAAGTTATTTGCATGCACATGGAATAGACACTGAAGCAGTAGTGTGAAAGAGTTCCATTAAACTTTTCATTATCTCAAGGAAAAGACAACCACAACATCCTTCTTATCCTAGCTGTGAAATCCTTTTGAGCACCTTGAAGCAGTAGCAGCTTGTTTTTAAAAAAAGTTATTTTCAAAGAATATTGTATCTCAGTGTGAACAGGAGACGTGGGATTTGTTGTCTTCAATGTCCTCCAGCAGTCACACTGCTAGACCTTAATCACTGCATTTACCATGTCTTGTCATATTGTTAGGATATTTTTCTATTTGTGCCCCTAGGTATGTAATTAAAATTGTTATTGCAGCATAAGAAAGAAAACAAAAGTCATGAAAGTACCTCATATTTTATTTTATTTAGCTTGGATTTTAGACATGGATGTTCATGTATTGGTTGTTATTAAATTGTAATCCTTGACCTTTCTCTTGTATTGTTAGAAGGAAAGATAAATGTAGATAGTTTTGACTTTGATTATTTTAATAGCAATGGGTTTATATCTACCTAAAATAGATGCATTACTTAAAAATATATGAAGTAGGTTGCATAATGTCAAGCAAAAGCTGTGCACACCCAGAACTTCAGAATGTGGTTTAATAAAGAAGAGCCTTGGTAGCTGGATATGGTGGTACATTCCTATAATCCTGGTACTTGGGAGGCTGAGATAGGAGGGCTGCAGGCTCAAGGTCAGTCTCAGCAATTTAGTGAGACCTTGTTTCAAAATAGAAGATAAAAAAGGGCTGAGAGCATAGCTCACAGATAGAATCACTCTGGGTTCAGTCTCCAGTATCAAAAACAAATAAACAACAACAAAAAGAAAGAAAGAAAGAAAGAAAGAAGAAAGGCCTTGGGATAAAGACCTTTTGATAAAGTAAATATTTTGAGATGAGCTCATCCTGGATTAGTGTGAGCCCCAAATCCAAAGATGAATGTCTTTATTAGAGAAAGAAAAAGAGAATACATAGATGTAGGTAACACTGCATGTAAAGATGGAAGCAGCAACTGGAGTTTTTCAGCCACACAGAACAATACCTGGAGTGACTACAAGTTGGCAGAGACAAGGACGGTTTCTTCCCTGGAACTTCAGATGGAGTGTGACCCTGCCAACACTTTTATATCAGACTTTTGGGTCCAGAATGATAACAAAACAAATTTATGGGTGTTTTTGCTACCCAAATTGTTGTTATTTGTTTTGAAGACCTATGAATATAACATAGATTTTGACCCTAGAAAGTGGGATGCTACTGAAAGAAATATCTAAGCATGTGGAGGTGACTCAGGATTGTGTAGTGGGTAGGGGGTTATCATAGATTAGATTTAGAATGTTCTCTAAAGTACATGTGTTGAAAATTTGTTCCCAAGGCAGCAATGACCAGAGGTGGGAATTTTAGGAATTAATTTGCTCATGAGAGCTCTAACCTCATCAGTGGATTAATCCATTTGGTAGACTGATAATTTGAATGGATTACTGGGAGGAGGTGGAAACTGTAGAAAGTTGGAACATGGTTGGAAAAATAGGTCACTGGGAACATGGCCTTTGGCACTCTATCTTGTCTCTGGGATGTTTTCCTTTGTATCCTGGATGTTAGGAGCTGAGCAGATTTCTTCCACCATTCTTTTCCACCATGATGTCATAGCCAGCTAATCATGATCTTAAACCATGAACCAAAATATTTTTTTCCCTCTAAGTTATTTGTGTCAGACAACATTTTGGTCACAGCAATGAAAATCTGGCTAACAAAATGCTGGAAGAATTTTGAGGCATGTTATAGAAAAAGGATAGATTACACCAAGTGATTCTCTGTAGAAATATAGAAATTTAAAGCTCTTCTGAAATGGGCTTAGAAAAGTACAGCAGGAAAAAACCTGTTATCTTAGAGAATACATATATTGGCATGAGCAGAATGTTTGTAGAAAGATGAACATTAAGGCTCATATTCATTACTGGCAAGACCTCAGAAGGAAATTTGGAACATATTACAGGAAGCTGGACAAAAGACCTTTGTTGTATGATAGCAAAAAGTTGGCTGAATCCTACTGTTGGATGTAAAGTGGAATATGTCTGTGATAAACCTAGATATTTACTGAGAATCTTTCCAAGCAAAGTGTTGAAGGTACTGCTAAGTTTCTCCTTGTTGCCTATAGCAAAATGAGAGTGGAAATGGGTAAATTCAAGAAAGAACTGTTAAACAAACAAGAGAAGCAACATTTGATGGTTTGAAATCTTCTCAGCCTATCCAAATCTCAAAGGACACTAAAATCAGGAAATCCACTATTGTAAAATTATGTCCTGGAGACAGGGCCAAGGTCATAGTTGGTAAACTTTTTGTTGAAGAGATGAAAGATAAGTCTCTTGAGTTAATTCACCCATCTCAGCTAAAGCCAACTATAGAGATGGGGTTATCCAAGAAAGATCTATGGAGGATACTCTTTTCTAATGGTGTGGATACTCATGACATACATTGGAGACCCACAAGTTTTGAGGAATATTTGTTCAGCAGAAATTTAGCAGTTTAGATTGAAAGGGATGGAGACTAGATGAAATTGGAGAAGGTTTTCAGAGTTCCCAAATTCTATAGGCAGGAAACAGGCTGGTAAAGTAACTAAGCAACTCTAAGGACACAGCTTTAGTTGCAGATACTAGGGCTATGGGCCCAGAGGCACAGGTTTGAGCTGCAGTTGTGGAGGCAGAGCAGGTAGCTGTCTGGGCCAGCGGGTAATGTGGCTGCTGCCACCAGAGGCACCACAGAGGGTAACTGAGCCAAAGACCCAGAGCATGAAGCCAAGGGCCACAGAGGACACACTGGGTATTGTGGAGTATATATTTCTGGAAATATGTGAATAAAATATCTAGGGAAACTATTTCCAGTTTAGAGCACCTAAAATTAAAAATAAATTGTATTTTAGAATTCTTTTTTTAAGTTCAGTCAGATCCAGAGCAGCAAGCGAGCTATGAAGCTGGCCTTCCCTTGGGATATGCCAAGTCATACAGCCTAGATTGAATAAATATATGTAGAGGGTTCAGGAAAAACATTTTGAGAGCTACTGGGAAGCTGAATTAGAAACAACCTTCATACAAAAAGTTCTACCTTACACCAGAAGGTGTGAGGATACTTGCTTGTTTTATTGCAGAAGTAAAAGAGAATACAATAATATGAAATAGAAATCAGAAATGGGCATAATATTAAACATGTACATAGGTTTTAGAACAAAATATAGGATTCTCACCAATAAAAATATAAAATATAAAAATTGAATTTTAACATAGCTGAATCCAGTATTTAAGTGTATTAATGAAGTTGAAAGATCTAAGGAGTTTGCACATGACACAAAGAAAGGTATATATTGAAGATGAGTAAAGAAAGTTGGAAGACTGAGTGAGAAAGTAAAACAGAATTAATTACAGTACTAGAAGGAGAGCATAATAAAAAGGGACAATATTTAAAGAGATGATGACTTAGAATCTTTCAAAATAGATGAAAGACATACATTTTCATACAAGTACAATGAAAAAGCCTAATATAATAAAACTAAAAAGAAATTCAAACTTGGTTACATCAAGTAACATTTTTAAGAGTAAAATAATTGAGAGGATTTTCAAAAAAGTTAGAGTAGAATGATTGCCTTAAATTAATGAGAATATGTTCATATATAAATGAGCAGTGGCAATGTAAAACATAGAAGTTATGTCTAATTTAAGGGTTAAACATATGTAGAGGTATATTCTTGGTCTAAATTACAGATATACAAGAAGATGAGCTTTTCATGATTCTTTGACATTAATTTTAGACTCTATATAGTTAAGTAGATAAGTTTTTTTTTAAGGTAGAAAATGTACAACTTCTAACTTAATGAGAGAAAAGGAGATAACAGTTAGTGCTCACATGATACTTATTAAGAACAAAAGACTGCTCTAAATTCTCGCATGTTTTAAATTGTCAATTCTCAAATACATTTAGGAGAAGAGTGCTGTTATCATCCTCACTATCAAAGAAAGCAACTGAGGCACTGAAAGGCTAGCTCAAAGTCAGAGGACTGGTATGCCAAAGCTGAGATGTGAACTCCTGCAGTCTGACTCCAGATCACAAGTTTTTAACCATGAAACACTATTACTTCTTTATAAAAAAGACACGGGATAGAATAAATCCAAATGACGATAACTGCTCATTCACTCATTCATTTTACAAATATGTATTGAATCCCGACTATGTACTTGGTTCTATTCCAGCCTCTGGGGAGACCTCCAGTGAACAAAACAACAAAAATATATCACTACATGAGAAAATATTACACTACATGAGAAAATATTACACTATTACTTCTTTATAAAAAAGACATGAGATAGAATAAATCCAAATGACGATAACTGCTCATTCACTCATTCATTTTACAAATATGTATTGAATCCCGACTATGTACTTGGTTCTATTCCAGCCTCTGGGGAGACCTCCAGTGAACAAAACAACAAAAATATATCACTACTCTACTAGAATAATGTAAATGAGATGAACACTCCACTTTAAAGACATACCCAACTAAGAGAAAAGAAAAGGATTTGGAAAACAACCTGTATATTCTGTAAAAGAAGCACAAACAATTGTAGGGAAACACAAACTTTGAAAGAAATTAAACTGGCAAAAATGCACCCTAGGTAAATAAGAACTAAAAGAAATCTGTGCTTCTTTATTATTATTGGACTCTATTCTTTTTTGTTGTTGTTGTTTGTTTTTAGGAAAAATACATTAATAGAGAAAAAGAGGTTTATTCTATTTTGGTAAAGATTCAGTTTATCAGGATGATTTTCCAATTTTAATAGTCTAAGTACCTCAGAGTATGCATTTAAACATATCAAGTAAAATTGAAGTAAATAAAGGGAGAAACAAAAAATTATTTTAGCATACCTCACTTACTTATTGATAAATCAAGTAGACAAAAATATCAATGAGAATACAGAATATTTGAACAAGGCAATTAACAAGCTTAGTCCAACAGGACATCTAAAGAACATTACAATCTTAACAACTTTTCAAACATGTATGGAACATAAAGGTGGCAAGTTATATATAATTGGTGTCCTGACTGCAGTGGAAACTACTTACTACACTTGGGTTTTATGTGAGCCCTAAACTCAGCACATAAGATAAAAATTATTATTACAAGTATCCTGGAAAATTCCTTATAAAAGTGCCATGTTGGGCCAGGCATGGTGGCACACACTCATAGTCCTGTACTTGGGAGGCTGAGACAGGAGGATCAAAGGTTCCCAGCCAGCCTTAGCCACTTTGGCCCTCCACAATTTAGTGAGACCCTGTTTCAAAATAAAGAATAAAAATAGGGCTTGTGATGTAGCTTGGAGATAGAATGCCCTTGGGTTCCATCTCCAGTGCTGCAAAATAAATAAATAAATAAATAAATAAATAAATAAATAAATAAATAAATAAAATAATAAGTAAATAAATAAATAATAAAATAAAAGTGCCATGTTGAAGATGAATGTTTTACACAAATTCTCAGTGTCTTCTACAAAGAAAGCCCCCTACCTCTACCTCAGTCTAATGTTTAAAAAGCTTACTATTTATTGACTTGAGCACTAGACAATATTAGTTTGCAATTAAGGGTCATGCTCTGCTCAAAATATGCATTTTAGAACATTAGAATCACACTTACTTCAGTAAAATATCCTATGAGAACACTGTGGAAATAGCAGATGCTTGATCTGCACATCACATTCACTCAGAATCCTAAATCCATGAAAGAAATAGATAGAAATAACTATCTATTCTCTTTCTCTCCTTTCCCCTGGCAACTGTGTAGATGTTAACTCACTTAAGTTGAATGTCTATAATACCCTTGGACTCTTTTCTCTCTGATGGACAATGTTCAATTAAGCTTCTTCCTCAGATATTTTTCCAAGTTTCCACTATTGAGAATCCGACCCACATCGATGGATCTGCAGGAACATACACTAAATGAGCCTTGCCCTTAATTCTGGACTCCAGCATGTAGCTCCATGCTTTTAGTTTGTCCTGATGGAGAAGCTTCAACCAGTTTTCATGCTTCCTTTCCCTTTTCCCTTACCTGTGAGAGACATGCACTAAAGTTAACTCAGTTGCAAAGACTATACTATCCTACCTGGTGATTCCATTTTCCTCTTGGGCATGAAAAGCTTGTCCTAGATCCACACACTAAAGGACAAATCTTTCAGAAGACCACTGTCTACCTACCTCTCACTCACATTCCACACCTGTGTTCCACTTACTTGATTAAACATAAGGCTAATTTGATGTGCAAACAAACTTTCAAGGGCAGTATTTGTCATGATTAGATTACTACTACTAGCCACTCTTCCTCTTTCAACTCCATGAGAGGAGGATTTATCAAGACTCCACTAATGCTGGGTTTGCCTGTGACTTCCTTGAAGGGACCCAGCAAGTGCTGGCAGAAGTGACAGTGTCCCAGCTCTTAGGAATCATGATAGATATAGAATGTCCTCCAAAGAGCTCATTTATTAATATTTAGGATTGATATAGTTCCGTCATGAGAGTTGTAATCTCAGAAATGAATAAATCCATTGTACTGGATTTATCTGGGTGGTGACCTGAGGAAGGTGGGTCCCTAGGTCTGAGGCCTTGGAGATTATGTATGATTCCTCTTCCCCTTGTTCTCTCTCTTGCTTCCAGCTTCCATAACGTGAGGATCCAAGCCTTGTGCTCTCCCTCTTCCTCACCACCATGTCCTGAGATTCGTGGTCTATGGCCTCACATGGACTGAACCCCAAACCATTAGCAAATCAATCTTTCTTTCTCTAAGTTGCATGGTCAGGTTTTGGATTATAGCTGTGAGAATGCTAACAAAAACAGGAATTAAAATATGGCACAGGTTGCTGATGGCCCCTTGAAGAGCTATCCTCCACTATTAGAAAACCTCCAGAGTAACTGATACCATTCAAGACTGCCTTGCAGAATGCCAGGACAGACCCATCCTGGACACAGCTGGAAGAGCACTGCTCCCAAGGACCTGCAGACCTGTGGTTGAGAAATGTATGTCTACTTTTGTAAGCCACTGCGATTTTTTAGTTATTTCTTAAATAGCACTGTTATAAGAGACATCTGAATAATGTAGTGATATTCTCATTTTATAGATTAAAAAAATCAGACTCAATGAAATTAAGTCACTTGGATAAGGGAGATACAGACTCAGGTCTAATTCAAAACTTTGTGATCTTTTTACCATCTAACCCAGCCTCTCAAATATTTGTTTATTACCTTTGAATGAGATTTTTCCCTTATCTGTTAAAATTTCAAGATATATCTATTGAAATTTCAAAATTTGTTTTTTTATATGCTTTTTCTCACTTTGGTTTTATTCATTAAGCATTTACTGACTTAGTCTTATGTTATGTATATAGTGATGGAGCTACTAGCATGTAGGTTAAGGAGATTAAGTCCTTTGCTTCTGTCTTACTCTGGTGACGGGTCTCTGTTGAGGAGTTGATTCCCTTTTCTTGTCCCATCTTTCTTATGCTACTACAAGAGGCCCATGCTGCCTGGTGCCTGAGCCTTAAGTTATTGCAGAGATAAATCTGACATTGTCAATGAAGACAAGGTTACTTGAATTTCTGGTGAGGATAAAGGATTGGATTAATTTTTTAATTCATAAGCAGCATTTTATGAACAGGTGATTTTCATAATCATAAAACTCTGAAGTTAAAAGCAGAGAAAATTATTTTTATGAAAAGTATGATGTTGTAATGTGATAGGAAAATTAACAAATATATAAATATTAACAAAAGAAGTTACTTTTTTTGACTCCCCACTGTTTAAGGAAAACCTTACATTATATCTGTCTTTCCTCATTTGGGGAGGAATGTAGTACTAGGGATTGAACCCAGGGGCATTCTACCTCTGAGCTATATATTCCCAGCCCTATTTTTTTTTTTTTTTAATTTTGAAACTGTGTCTCACTAAGTTGCGGAGGACCTCACTAAATTGCTGAGGCTGGCCACAAACCTGCAATCTTCCTTTCTCAGCCTCCCAAATGCTGGGATTATAAGCGTATGCCATGATATCTGGCTTTCTGGTGTCAGGCATTCTGTATAGAATATAGAATTGTATAGAAAAAATAATATAGAATATCTATATAATTACAGAATTGAAGGACTGAGCAGAGAGAAACAGAGCTGGAGAGACAAGCTGAAAAGGAAAAACTCTTTTCTGACTCAATTCTCTCTTGTGAGATATTTGGTAAGGAAAGACCTGAGAGACAGAATTTTGGTCCCTGTGATCTTTGCCTTCTGTGACATATGAGTGGTTATAAAGGGTACATGGCAAAAGAGATTTTGCAAATGTGACTAGTCAATTTATCTTAAAATAGGGAGATTATCCTGGATTACCAATATGGGCTGAGGGTAATCACCTGAGTACTTAAAAGTTGGAGAAGTCAGATGGGTGAAGCATAAAAAGAAGTCACAGAGATACAAAGCATGGAAAGTATTTAGTATGCTTACATTTTTATCTCTTTCATTCTATAAGCAGGATTCTATCTTTGCAGGCTTTGAAATTATAGGCAGTAGCTGGGCATGGTGACACAGGTTTGTAATCCCAGTACTTGGGATGCTGAGACAGGAGGATTGAAGGTTTGAGGCCAGCTTCAGCAACTTAAAGTGACTCTCAGCAAACTAGTGAGACGCTGTTTCAAACAAAAAATAAAAAAAGGACTGGGGATGTAGCTTAGAGATAGAATGCCCCTGGTTTGGAAGTTGATTTTTTTTCCCCAAAGTTTACTTACAAGAACCCACCTAATTCACAACTTGATTTCCCCCTAATCAAATGACTTGGCTAGATTGAGACTGGGCATTTGATCTACAGAACTAGGAGGTAGTAAATGTCTATTATTAGAAACTGAAATGTTTGAGGTCATTTGTTATGGTAGCAATAAAAAGCTCATATGGGGAAGAGAAAGGAAACTTAAATAGAAATTAGAAATATTAATATGATAAAATTTTGATCTCAGTACTTGGGAGGCTGAGACAGGAGGATCACAGGTTGACAACCAGCCTCACCAACTTAGTGTGGCCCTCTGCAATTTAGCAATACCCTGTTTTAAAATTTAAAATAAAATAGGGCTGGGGATATTGGGCATATAGAGGTAGAATATTCCTGGGTTCAATTCCCATACCCTCCCCACACACAAATATTCTATAATGATAGAATAAGGAGGAAAAAGACATAGATTTGAATGGTGAAAAGAAACTGGGAGAAATAGTCATGGAGTGCAAGGGGATTGGAGAAGAGAGAATTGAGGGGTATATACTAAAATGGAACGGTTATTAATTTCTACTATGAACAGTGCTTCTTCAGGTGTAAATTACTATTCAAAGAAACCCTGTAGGGGCCTGGGTTCTATTTAGTTTATAAAAAATAAGCTGGAATTGAAGAAGAAATAAGAAAAAAGAATAAATAGAAGACCTTTTGGCAATCCAGTAATAGGCTTCAAATTGAGGTGGTTAAGAATGGCAATGAAGCAGGGCATGGTTACAGGGCGCACACCTATAATCCTAGTACTTAAGAGGCTGAAACACACAGATCACAGGCTCAAAGCCAGTCTCAAGAATTTAGTGAGGCCCTCAGCAACTTAGTAAGACCATGTTTCAAAATAAAATATAAAATAAGGCTGTGGCTATAGCTCAGAGGTAGAATGCCCCTGGATCAGTCATCACTAGCACCATAACCACCACCACAACAAAAACAAAGAATGACATTGGAGAAATTATGCTGCATATAGATGAGCCAAAATACTGAGCTGGAAAGATTGCCAGCCATGGAAAATTTTAAGTTAATGTATTATTACAGACCACAAATTTAAGAATAAGGCAGTGATCAGTGTCTTTCAAAAAACAGAAAAATAAGCTGGGTGTGGTGGTGCACGCTTGTAATCCCAGCATTTGGGAGGCTGAGATCAGAGGATCTGGGTTTGTGGCCAGCCTCAGCTACCTAGTGAGGCACTCTTACTGAGACCTGGTTTCAAAATAAAGAATAAAAAATAGGGCTGGGGGTGTAGCTCGAAGGTAGAATGCCCCTGAGTTCAATCCCCAAACCGCAAGAAAAAAAGAAAAAAAAAAAACAGAAAAATATATGAGGAAATATGTAGTTTATTAAGGCATGATTATTGGTTATTAGTGATCTTTCTACAGAATGTTTTAGTCTATTGCTTTGAGCTTTGTGTTGTTTTACAAGGAAAAAAAACTTCTGTTGTGTAACAGAAACAAAGTATTGCAAAATTCAAAGTTGAACTCATTGATTTTTATACTTGTCTCTGAAAACAAGTACATAATCTGTGAGCTTTGCTTTGCTCTTTGAAGTACCTGTCTTCAGTACTCTGTTATCCATGAAGCAGTGACTGAAATCTAAGGTAATGGAGTAAAACATCAATTAACTAGACTGCCCATGGAACAGGTGCTCTAATTAAGTTTATTTTCTGGTTAAATCAGAGTAAATCAGAAACTTCTTTTACTTTCTTCCTTATCGTTGGCATTCTTCATAAGATGCATACATCTACTTTCTCGTCTTAGTGAATAGAGCAGAATGAATGTAATTTATCTTTACTTTCCATTTTGATGTGATAAGATTCCAATAGAGGGTAGGGATTTTGAGTGTGATATGAATTCAACCTAGATTATCATTCAGATTAAATAGATAGATCTGAAAACCTTAATTTGTGAGATCTTCCTGAAAAACAGAGTAGGGTCAAAATTTCAGAAAATTGACTGATTTTACTGTGCTATGACTATTATTTTGTATTTCAGAAATATATATCAAAGAAAATTTTCTCTTTCCTTAAAGCCGAATACAGAATACAAGAGTTCTTAATGCATATAAAACAATATGATATTATTTTCTAAAGAAAATCAGACTGGCACATATTTCATAATTTTCATAATCATACTACAATTTTAAGAATAACAAAATCTTTCTCTCATATATGCAATTTCTCTTCTGTTTTCTCCCATTTTCTATGAAACTAAGGGATGTTTCTATTATAGCCTATTTTTATTTTTATTTTATTAACTCTGTGCTATAGTTTGGATCAGGAATGTATTAAAGGCTTTGGCCCCAGACTATGGCGCTATTGGGAGGTGGTAGAACTTTTAAGAGGTAGGTCCTAGTGGGATGTCTTAGGTCATTAGATAGGTGCCCTTGAAGGGGAATGGAAGCCCTGTTCTCTTTCTCTCTCTACTTCCTACTACCATGAGGTAGGCAGTTTGCTCTGCCACGTGCTCCTGCCGTGATAGTTTGCCTTGTCACAGGCCCAGAAGCAACAGGACCAACCAACCATGCTCTAAACTCTTCAAAATTGTGAGCCCAAATAAACCTATCCTCTCTTTGAGTTGATTATCTTAAATATGTTGTTATAGTAATGAAAAACTGATTCTAAAATTTTCTGACTCTACTATTTCTATACAAGTTAGCAGGGACTCAACCTGGGAGTCAGATTTAATGTTTAAGACGGTGTTACAGAGGAAATATGTAGACAGAGAAGAGTTAGAACCAGTTGAGTAAAGGTAAGAGCTCTTAAGTGACTAAATGGTGGTAACAGAGGAGATTGGAAATAAGAAGGGATGTGGACCATTAAGGTCTGGGAGATAAACAAGGGTGATTTGTGATTTATTGCTTCCTCTGAGGACAATATGGGTAGAAAATGATTTATTTTTAGTGTTTATGTATGGTCTTGAAGAAATGGAACTTACTAGGTCAATATAATAAGTTTAAATGTAGTTTATATTTGAGAAGAATCACAAAAAAAATTTAAATTACGTATTGAACATCAGAGTGGAAAATAATTTTTGCATCAAATCACACAGTGCTTGTTTGCTGGCTGAGGCTGTGACTGAATTTCTCCTAAAAGCTCATGCAGTTTAATGAGCGTGTCTTCCTGCATTCCATGTGGAAAGGAAAGCAATAAACACAGAGTCCATTGATACTGGAAGTGTGCATTGGGAACTGACCTGTGCTCCTTTGTAAAATCAATTTGGCATTCACCCTCTGCTCTCCTCCACTGGATTTGTCTTACTAAGTTCCATTTTATTTCTTCTCACCTCTACCATTTCCCTATTGTTCTGTCCCCTGCATCTGCCATCTACATGTGACCTTGCTGTTTTTGCTCAAAAATCTTGCAGGCCTTTAACCTCTCAAAGCTCAAGTATTCTCCCACACATACAAAGGCAATGGAAACATATTTTGAAATAATAGGTAATAGAAAGTGATAACTTTTAAGGAGAGAGAAGTTGCATTTGACAGTGATAGGTAACACATTTTAGCATTAACTAGACCCATGAATGTCTGTATTTAACTATTGAAAATAATTAGAAATGTGTTCTTATTATAATCTTGCCTAAAAATTAGTTGTTTAAAAAATTTGTCTTCAGAATGTTGACTTGCAGCTCTCTCACAAAAAATAGAATTGAGTTCACCATCTCTAGCTTGTTACTAAGGACTCTGGGTTAGTTATATGGCTTGATTAGTATTGATCCTTAGGGAAATAAAACTAACTGTGCTCCTTTTTATAGAGTGCATGAGAAATTTATTCTTTGAATCTCTTACTGTCAGTTTTTAAAGGTGAATAAACTGAAGCTCATGTTGTTCTTTTTGGTGTCACAACTTCTCAGTGGAAATAAGCAGTTGAGCTGTGATCTAAGCATCTTTCTGTTATTTGACCTGCCTTTCCAATGCACTCTGGTAATTAATCATTTATTCTAAAAAAAAATGAAGATGTGGTTTCATTGATATTACTACAATAACTCTGAAAATAAGATACTGGTATTGATTAATGTTTAAGCAGATTAGAATATGTTTAACAGTTATTTAAAAGCAGAGGTAATACTATGTAAATCCTGGGTCACAGATAACAGTAAAGCTATTAGTATTAGAAGAGGGATAAATGAGAGTATACGTTTAAAATATAGCATTTTTAGGCAAATTAACTTCCTTCTGTATCATGTGCTAATGTTTTGGATATATTTTTTTATAAATTCCCGTCAGAGAAAGGCTTTGTCATAGTGCTAGAGAAATTAACCACTTTGACCCTTTTGAAACTACATTGGTTAATAGAGACTAATGTTTTCAGGAGATTATATTTTAATGTTTCAAGTTCACATTATAGACTACTTTAAAACAAAATATTATTTCTCAATTAGTCTTAAATTACAGAGCATTATATGGACTTTGAAAAAAATGAGACTATTTGAGTTGCATGAAGGGTATAGGAAATGGCATTAATAGGTCAAGAGGCTAAGGCATCTTCATTTTGATTCTTGCTATAGACTGAATGTTTGTGTTCCCTATCTCCCAAGTTTTATGTTGAAACTTAATTTATAATGTGAGAGCATTTAAAGGGGAAGCTTTGAGAGATGATTGGGTCATGAAGATGGGTCCTCATGAATGACATTTGTGCTCTTATTAAAAAAAAGAAGCTCCAGAGAGAATATGCTTTGACTTGGTGCTTTGATCTATACTTTTTAGCCTTCTGAACTGTGGGAAATAAACCTGTGTTGTTTATAAGCTATTCAGTTTGTGACATTTTATTATAGCAATCTAAACTAAGTTCTATTTAGTTAAAGACAAAAGAAAATTAAGAGTAGAATTTGGGGGGATTGAAGATGAAAGAAACTACAGTTGCCTGCTTCCCTTTAATCTGATCATGTGTTTCTATATTGTTTTTTCTGTTTTCTACATTGACTTATTATAGAAATATAATAAACTACATTTTTTGAAAGTTAAGCAGACTATGAAAATTGGAATGGCAAAATAAATAAAAAGCAAATCCTTAGGAAAAAAAAAGATTTCCTGAAATCTTCTCTTTGAAGCCCCAGAGAATTAATCAGTTTGAGCATTCTAAGACCTCTATCAACAGCCCATCTGCTGCTTAACATCAAACTCTCCTGTACTGGGAGCACTAGAGAGACACAGCAGCATTTCTGAACTGTATAACCTATGAAATTTGGGGCCAAAATAATCACTTCACATCTTTATAATTCATGCAATCTCTTGTAGCCTTGTTTCTTTATTTACCAAGACACAGAAGTAACTCTACTGATCATCTCAACATCTTCTTTGCCCCAAACATTCATCTTTTCTCTGATTTTTGTCTTTTTTTAATCTTTAAAATATATTATGTTGTCTCTTTCTGAAAATCTCATTTCCTTTGGAGAATAATTCCTATGATTGGCCTCCACTTGTTCTTTTTTCTCTTGATATCTCCAAATTGTAGGTTAAGTTGTGGGACTTAGACAGACTCTCTTTTTCCTTTCTTTTATTTGGTGAAATTCTATCCATTTCCCTGCAAATGACACAATTTTGTTCTTCTTTATGGTTGAGTAAAATTTCATTGTGTACATATCCCATACAGAATGCACCAATTAAAAAAGAAAACAAAAATAATAAATAAATAAATAAATAACTTATTTGGTGCATTGTAATTTTACACCATATTGGTCTAAAATTATAAGCACACAGCTCTTGAGTTTCTTCCTTGAGATTTCTTTCTTTCATTATATTATTTTTATAATATCTTTATATTTCTAACCTCCCTTGCAAAAGTAAGGTCTTTGTTTTTCAAATATTTTAAATCTCCAATTGACTATTTCAAAAGCAAAGTACCTTCAATAAATGAATTGTTTTCCTTTTAGAGCTAGTTTCTCTTTTTTATATAATGATTTAAAAGCAGCGATCATTTTTTGGATGATCATTATTATCTTAGCATTACAGTTGCTTCACTACCAAAAGTATACACATTCAATGTATAGGATTGAGTTCCTGAGAAGAAGACATGGAGACCATAATTTGGGAGGGATCTTCAAGATATACCTGGAAAGAAATAAGAGAAATAGGATAGATAAGAGAGATGAGTGTGGCAAGAAAGTGGTCTTAGGTAAAGAATGGGGCGAGGCATGACTCTGGAGCATAAACCAAGCCATAGAACTGTTTGGCCTTCTGTGCCTCAGTATTAATCAATAACTCAGTATTGGCTCTTCCAAAGATGAGGTGGATAACTTATCCTATAAGCTTGTTCCCATTCAGCAACAAACAAGCTTCCGGAGACAAAAAGGCATCTTTGAGCATTTAGGAGATTATAGTAACAGCATCTGATGGATGGGTGACTTGGTCATGTGAATGGGATGTGTATGAGAACCACAATATCTATCACACCTACAAATACTCATCCTTCCTCAGTCATCTAGCTACAAAATGGATGTGACATATATCAGTCTCATTGCCATTGTCATAGTCATCTGGACTTGTGTCATACTCCACTAATTATTTCTCTATCTCCTGAATCTTCTAAACCTATTGCTATTTCTCAACAAAACACTTATTATAGTTCTGTTTAAGTGCTTTCAACAGATTTCTATTTTATTACCCAAGATTCTCTACCTATCTCTACACAACTTACTTTTCCAGATTTACTGTTGAACATGTAACATACGTTTCTCAAACAAGATTACTTCTATTCTAAGTATTCTAAGTATTTTGAAGATCTTTGAGATCTATTATCTATCATAATCATTGTCATTGTCATCATCATCTATCTTGTATCTACCTTTGTAGTTATTCATTTATTCTTCTTGCTTTTGCATTTTATTCAATTGGAAACACATTTTTCCTAAACCTCATGTTTTAATGACTTAATTTTGTCCTAATCTGATTAAATATCTTTTTTTAGTATGTATAGTGTTTACTTATATATATCCTGAAGCACTTAGTACTATCTTATAACTTACTCAAAGTTTCTTTGAAGTGACTGTAATCTCTCTTAAAGAGCAGTACCCCATACGTATTTGTGTAATTGAATTGCACTATTGCCAAGTGGTTTACTTTTGACTGCTTTTTTGTTGTTGTTAAAATACAGTTTGGGAGGCTGAGACTGGGGGATCTGGGTTCACAGCCAGCCTCAGCTACTTAGTGAGGGACTTCACAACTTAGTGAGACCTTGTTTCCAAATAAAGTATAAAAAATAGGGCTGGAGGTGTAGCTCAGAGGTAGAATGCCCCTGGGTTCAATCCCCAGTACCACACACACACACACACACACACACACACACACACACACACACAAATACAGTTTAGGGGCATGATAGTAGAGTATGCTTTCCTCTAGAAGTGTTAATTTTTAGACCAGCATTAGATTTATGGCAAAATCAATACAAAGATATCCAAGTATCCCATATCCAACCTTTCCCCACATATGTACAGACTCTCTCATTATTACTCTCCCAAACACACCCAGAGTAGCGCATTTGTTATAATTGATAAATCTATATTGTCACATCATAATAACCCATGATGAATAATTTACACTAGAGTTCACTCTGAGTGTTGTACTTTCTACAGATTTGAATAAATGTATAATTATGTGAAGTCACCACTATAGTATCATACCAAGTATTGTCATTGCCCTAAAAATCCTTTGTGCTCTGCCTATTCCTCCCTGCCCCAACCCCTAACCCTGGCAAATTTTAACTTCCTGTGGAGGAAGTTAAAATTTGCCTTTTCCATTACATAAAATATATGGAAACACACAGCATATAGCATTTTAAGACTGATTTATTTCATTTAGTAATATGCATTTAAGCAGCCTGTATGTCTTTTCATGGCTTAATAATGCATTTCTTTTTAGTGACAAATAATATTGTCCATCCACCTACTTAAGAAAATCTTGACTACTTCCATGTTTGGGTAATTATGAATAAAGTTGCTATGCAAACATCTGGGTGTAGGTTTTTATGTAAAAATAAATTTAAAATTATTCTCCTTAAGTAATTGAAAATTAGAAACAATCTTCTATAACTTAGCATTGGAAACCATCTTAGTCAATAGGAATATAGTAAAAAAGGAACCCAACAAAACAAAAACCTATGACAGAAACTAGTTTAATCAAATGATCAGTGTTATCATCAATTGAGACAAATTGATAAGTAACCATGAAAGGGCCACACCACCACCTTTATGGCATATCTGCCAATCTCCAAATTACTGTCCACTTTACTTTACTTCAAAAATATCAAGGTCAAGAGAGACAAAGACTGAAAAAAAAATGTTCCATATTAGAGAAAACTAAAGAAAAATAACAAATAAATGCAATTCACAATCTAAATTGAAAGAAAACAGCCTAGAACATTATTGAAATAATTAAAACATAACTATGGACTGTGAGTTAAATAATATTATTGTACCAATTCTAAATATTCTTACTTTGATAATTGTACTTTGGTTAGGTAAGAGAATGTCTAGTTATGAGAAATTTATACTAAAGTACTTAGGAATAAAGGATAGAATGTTTTCAACTTTTCTAAATGGATTAGAATAAAGAAATATATGTGCCCATTTGTGCATCTCTTTGTATGTATATATGTGATTGTATGTATATGTGTGTATATATATATTTCTGGAGAGAGAGAGAATGACTATAAAAGAAAAAAGTGGAAATCGGTCATGAAATCCTGGAAGCCGACATGTCATGGGAATTATGTTAATTTATGGAATTAGTTAAGAGGAAGAATAAAATGGTTTGAAACTGCAGGCGCCTGCAGGTACGCTAAGTGAATACTGTGACGGTAGAAACAGGTCTCTACCTTTAATGGTAGGGATTTAGATAAAAGGATTTTTTTCTTTTCTTTTTAAAAATTTATGCTTTTTACTTATCAATTTCTGTTTTCTATATTGGTATTCAGTAGTTAGGTGGTTTGATACAATTCTCAGAGGTCACTTCTTTGAAATGATTCCTTCAAATCTTATAGTGTGTGCAAACTATATAGTATTAAAACAAATCCTACATGAATTAATTATGGAATGGTATTCTAACCACTAAGAATAGTGTGCCCCTAGTTAGTGTTCTGTTTGTCTGGTATTAACCAACAGTGAAATGATTTTGATCTTTAAAATGTTTAATTTCAGGAAAAAAAGAAAGTGTAGAGAGGGCCAGCTGTGGGAGGACTGTGTTTTGCTGCCACCTCCGCCTTCCCATGGAAACCTGCTTTCTTCCCTTCCAGGGTAATCACAGGCACCACCTTCCACTCACCACTCATGCCCCAAAGCAGAAAATCTGGCAGTTTGAGAATGTCTCCTTTGCACTCACACCTACCATCCCTCTGATTCCTACATGTTGCTTAGTATACATACTCTATGTGTCTTGGATCTTTGTCCTCATTTCCCTTACTTCTATTACTGCTTTTCTTTCTTCCTTTCTCATATCTCTACTAAATTTTAGCAATAGCCCCCCCCCCCAGTTAAGCTTCTTTCTTAGGAAATCTCCCTGAGGCCAAAAAAGGAGAGAGGGAGGAAAAGGGGGTGGAGAAAGAGGTCTAAACTACATCTGCACCTATTATTCAATTCTTAAATTGCCTTAGTTGATTCTACATCACCTTGAGAATGAAATCCAGAGACTGAATTTGCTAGACCTTAGTAATTTTGGTAATGCTTTACTATAGTGGGCAACTATATACTTTTTTTTTTTCTTGCAAATATGAATTCTGATTCTCTCTCTTCTAATCTTTCTCTGTTAACAGCAAACCTTTATAGTTACAATAGTGTTGATGTTGTGGTCAGTAACAATGTTCTGCTCTCTCTTAACTAAGCAATGGGCATATGACATGACATACATGTAATCAGACTCTCTCTAAGAATTTGAATTTTGGATGGCTATGATGAGCTGTTGGCATACTCTTGCCTTCATTGTCTGAATTTGCTATCAGCTTTAATAAAATAACCTCTCATCTCTGAATTTCAAGTCAAACTTCACCATTTTGGAAGCTTCCTAAACTCCACTGCTTTGAGGCAGAGATACAGCCTTTGTACTTTCAATGTACTTACACCTCTGTTATATCTCTAACTATGTGTCCAAATCCTCCTCTGCAACATTAACTGTTTGAAAGCAGGTAGTAAGGATAATGTAAAGAAGTATAAGAAAGACAAATCAGAAAATTTAGAAGAAAAGACCAAAGGGATTCTAGAATGCAGAGAAAGATGGCGTGCTAAAGAACTCTTGGAAGCACAACAAACCAACCAATTGTATTCCAGCATAGGGATTTAATGGAGAAAGTAAACATAGTAGTGATTAATACTCTTTTTCTTTTGCAGTACTAGAAATTAAACTCAGGGGCATTCTACCTCTGCGCTACACCTCCCAGACCTATTTTTTATTCTTTATTTTAAAACAGGGTCTTACTAAGTTGTGGAGGGCATCACTAAGCAGCTGAAACTAGCCGAGAACCTGTGATCCTGCTGTCGCAGCTTCCCGAGTATTGGGATTATAAGTATGAACCACTATGTCCTGCTGTCATTAATACTCTTTACCAAGTATCTAGACTGCTTCCCTCCCAGGTATGTGAAAGGGTTGTGCTTCTTAGGTACCTTCTGGCTTTGTTCAGTGAGTTGTGAACAGATTTTGTTTAGGCCATAGCACTTGTTTGCTAAAGTAGGAACCTCTACAGCTCTCTGTCATTCTGTCATTCACAGTGGTAAAGAAGGAAGCCTGCCCATCAGCTGGGGAATCTGTGATTAGCACACACTCATGGATGCATGCTATGGGAGAGAAAGAAATGATTGCTATTTTAGGAGAGAGTTTGTACTTTATTAACACACTGAAACCTAACCTACGTTGGTTTCTTCTGATTGAGACCAAGTGGATACAAAGGAAGGCCATTAAAAAGGCCAGAGAAGAGGAAATGAACTTGATTGCAGACCTTCTTTAAGTAAGCAAACTTTATTATTAGTAAAACTTAGTAAATATCATAATTATATCCCTACTAGATATATTACAAGTATCATTAGTGTTCTTTGCCCCATTAAGAAGCTCTCTTTTAACCCTTTGCAAATGGAAAGGCCACAAGCACTGATATGCCTAGCCCTTAGCCTGCCCTGACTATTGTTAAAGAGGAGTCATTCACAGACCATTGTATAGGCAAATCATGTTGTATATTGTTCAGGGTGAGGGACAAAAGAAATGAGAGGGAGTAAGAGAGCGTGAGAGAACAAGAGAGGTCAAGAAAGAGTATGTGTGTTCTCTTACAGGTTCTTCCCAGCCACTCCCAGGAATACAGTTACCAAAAAATTGACAGATACCAGAGAAATTAACAAATCAACACTGTGACAAGCAACCAAGAAAGGTGTTATAAGACAGGAGCTTGTAAAATACAGTTCTTATCTGTCTTATAATCATATCACATTAGCAGCTTCATAAAGCTTTAATAGCAGGCCTTTCTACAAAAGGGTGGCAAAGTGCTATTAATGATACGTGTGCATTACAAAGAAACGCAGACATTCGATTAATGTTTAAATAAATGCAACTTATGAAAAGTAAATCAATGCTTCGAAGCAGAATTGTCCAGCATTAAGTAGTCCAAAATACAACAGATAAATGTAGATAAATGCAGCAATTATGCAATACACTGATTTTCTCAAATCTTTTGTATTTCTAAATAAGCACAACAAAGCCACCTGATTACAGTGAACAGATTATGAAAAAGTGGAATGCTGTTTCTGCATCTGGGGGCTGTAATTAGATCTCCTGGTTTATTTCCAATCAGGCACTTTTATGCTAGCGTTATGAATAATACAATTGCAAAATTAAAGTAGTTATACTTAAATCATATTAAAGTATCACTTAAAAGAAAATGAAATATTGTGTTAATACTGATACTCATTTTAATAAACACCATGTTAGGAGCACTATACATTATCAATATTGCTGATTGATTCATATCCGTAATACCATAGTAGTCAGCTGGTAATACCCACCACCAGAGGGCAGAGAGTGGATGCTAATGATTTAATATGTCTTATCCTGTCCAGGGTAATCTTATTCTGGAGGCATTCTTGGAGTAATTGTCAGAATAATATTACTAAAGGATTCTCTTTTCATATCCAACATATCCAACCACCACAATTTTATTTGTTTCTAAACCATTCTGCTCAGATGGCCTCATTTTCTCATATCTATTCAACAGTGTACACACACACACACACACACACACACACACACACACACACACACACACACTTCTCTTTGCTCATGTCCCTGGTCTTTAATTAAACAAACAAAATAATATTTATTGACTATCTTTTAATAAAAAGAAAAAGGGGAATATTCTTTGTTCTTATAATTTTAAGATTTACTATATTAAATTTGGAGTATTGCTTAATAGGTTTTTAATACATTTTTCTTACAACTAGTCAACACTCCCTTTTTATTTGAAGGGAAACAAACCTAATTTAGCTAAAACTAATCTTTGAAGCCTGATGCCAGTCAGTTATAAACCTAGGTTGAAGGCATAAAATAAATTTTATTTTATCATGTAACAAAATAAAAATATGTATATCCATTTTGTATGTTGGTTAAATATATGGATATATTTATACATGGATATTATTTATGCATATATATGTATATATATA
>PVLC010018637.1:0-31689 GCA_004027655.1 Graphiurus murinus
GGAACCCTAATACATTGTTGGTGGGATTGCAAACTTGTGCAACCACTGTGGAAAACAGTATGGAGGATCCTCAGACGATGGGAGTGAACCTACCATATGACCCAGCAATACCACTACTGGAAATTTTAGTTTATCAGTAAATCATACTTATATTATTCTGTTTGGTGCATGGCTAAAATACCTTTTCTTTAAAGTTATAATACGTAGCCAAGTTAAAATCCAGTGATAAATGTCTATTGCTACCATCATATAAAACCAAAGATGCCTCAGGCTGAGGTAATCACTCTATCTGCATTTTGTACCTTCATTTTATTCTTTAAAAGTGGGTATTACTATAGACTCTATTAACAGAGAACAGATTGAAGCTCAAAAAGTTCAACTATTTTGCTCAATTTTACATAGAGCATATAAGTAACTTAGTGTTCAGGACTTGAATCCAATTCTAATAAATATCAAAACACATGTACTGGTCACTGGAGATTTATCAGTGGTAAAATGCTTACCTAGCATGTATGAGACTCTGGGTTCAACTTCAGCAAATAAAACACACACACAAATAAAAAACATATATATTATAATATGAAATGTATTATAATATGATAAATTATACAATTTATGTAAATATGTATGCATACACACATATGTTCTGGATATGTGTGTTTTTGTTCTAAACAAGCATCCTCAAATAATGAGATTTTATTTTCTCCTATGTATGTGGCATGTATGAATAGGATTTAAATACCATAGTCGGACAGTATGGATCAGGTCTTTCTTTTGCTGCTCCTTGCTCCTAAGGTTCCAGGTCTACAGAAGATAGCAGCCACATGGAGAATAGTGTTAAAAATGCATTTATGCAGGCTTTTCATCTCTGTTATTGATAGGTTGTGATCATTATCATCAATTCAGGCCTTGCCATATTTCTCAGACATTCCTTGGCTTTCTCAGAACTCTGGTTTGACTGATATTCCTACAAAAATGCAGGCAACCCATACAAGTACATCAGAATCACATAGAAAAGGGGGTTTAAAAAATAAATATGGGAAATGTTGATTTTAAAGTTCAATTTTTCTTTACTCCACGGTTTATGAAACCAATAACAGGTAGCATTTAATGTGAAATATCAAATGATACAGTCTGGTGCTTTTTCAGACTCATTTAATCCTTAATCCCTTAATACCTGATCAGTATTCTGTGAAACACACTCTGGGAAACACTGGTTAACTGACTTCTGAACTCCTGAAAGTACTTTTACAACCACACTGAAGCTACCTTATTAACATTCCTAAAAGCAGAGTCAAAAATAGTGACTTAAATGGGGTGTGGTGGCGCAGGCTTTTAATCCCAGCATTCAGGAGGCTGAGACCAGAGGATCCGGGTTCACAGTTAGCCTCAGCTACCTAGTGAGGCACTCCTCAACTTAGTGAGACCCTGTTTCAAATTAAAGAATAAAAAATAGGGCTGGGGGTCTAGCTCAGAGGTAGAATGCCCCTGAGTTCAATCCCCAGTACCGCAAAAAAAAAAAAAAAGGGGCTGACTTTACATAAGTTCAAAAGCAGTTTATTATTGTAATACCATTTTAAAACTTGATTAACTTTTAAATGCTGTTCTTGAAGGCATAAAAATTTGTGTTGCTTAGTAAGGATATTGATGTCTATAATTAGAAGAATAATGTAGAACAAGAAGTCTGTAAATGCTAAGAATTTTCAGTAATAATTTGCATGATTTCTTTTGAAAATATTTTCCAGTATTTTTTGTATATCTAAGAATGATATAAGTCAGAAGCCTGTAGGCTAAAATAATACTTTTCATAAGTATGCCATATGATATTATTAATGAAAAATTACACAATAGTATAAAAATGAATTTTCCATGTATTAGTCAAAATGGAGGATTTTATTAAATTCAGTAGATCTTAGATTGAAAAAATACATTAATTTCACTTTATTGATGAAGATCTTGAGGATTGGTAAGCTCTTTACCCAAGAAGTTAAGATCTGAAAAGCTCTAGAGTAATTAAATAATTTCTATAAAACTATAAAGACTGACTTCTTGCATGATAAATGGCTCTATTTAAAATACTTTGAGAATCTTATATGAAGAAAACTTTGCAAACTATATGTGTGATAAGAGATTACTATCCAAAATATCTTTTCAAAGAAACTATACAAAGAGCCAACAGATTTATTAAAAGGTAGTCACCATCAATATGTAATAGTTTTGTTGTCACTGTCGGTCCTTTTACTCAACTAATATAGAAATAAAGAGCCAGGAAATCTCCAATTGCAACACTTAAGAAGGGATATATATATATATATATATATATATATATATATATATTTTTTTTTTTATAAGAAAAGGTAGAGGAAAGGGTGCTCTCTCTCATGACTGACATGTCTCATTTTCACTCACACAAAACCTTACCAGAGGCTCAGGCCCCCTTCCCCCTTGCCTGGAAGTTTCTTGCACTCCAATCTCTGAGATGATCTGACCACCAAAGAAAGACTTTATTACTTCCTGTGGTGTTTCTTACCCCAGTCTGTGCATAAAGTTACCGGGTTGCTGTGGTTTTACTAAAGCCCTTTTCTTGTGTTGTCAAGACTTTCTGCCAGGTCTTGGCCAGTTCGGCATCTGCCAAGTTGCTCCCAGCATTTTGAGGCCATGGAAAGGAGGTAGCAGGGCACATTTCCCCCTATGTGGGGAGCCTGTAGCACTCACTCAAATGGTGAGGATCCCAGATGCACTCCTAAATTGTTAGAAACCATTTCTAGGGAAGCTACAAATAAAGCACACAAAACCTAAAGTAACTTGGAAAAGCTATTTACTTCTGCAAAAGGGTATACAATCAACATAGAGTCTGGGTAGATCTCAGGATTCCTAATATGATCCTGCCTCTCACCCTAATTTAGGGAGGGTTTGGGTTCACAACTATGCACAATTGGCTACTTCTCAAGACAAACAGTAAATTTGAGACAAGATTGAACATTCTGGAAGCAACTATGAGCTAAGATGGACGACCAAAACTAAGATGATTGACTTCTGGAAAATTTCAAGAGTGGAGCATACAGATACATGTATCATTATAATAAGAAATGCCTGTGTTACAGTGACAAAATGAAAGGAGTACATTTCTTTGCACTTTGCTACTTTGATAGAAAAGATGATTTTTATGTCTTAGAATTAATTATCAGGAAATTACAAATAAAAGTCACGATGAGATATCATCTCACACTCAGTAAGAGGACATTATTTAAAATAAGTAAAAATTATTTTGGTACAAATGTGGAGAAAATAAAATCTATATATTGTTGGTGGGAATATAACTGTGGAGAAAAGAAAATAAATATAAATTGTTGCAGCTCTTATTCTGAAGGATTCACAAAAATATCAACCTATTACACATAATTACCATACAATCTAGCAGTCCTACTTTTGAATATATATCTGAAGAAATAGAAATCAGGTCTCAGATAGATACCTGTACCTTTATGCATAGACACCATACGTAATACTCAAGGTATGCAAATAGCCTGAATAGTAATCAGTGGAAAAATGAACAATGAAAATGTAGTATATAAATACAGTGGAATATTATTCATCTTAATAAAAGAAAATCCTGCCCTTTGTGACCCACATGGATGGATATGAAGAGCATTATGTTAAGTGAAATAAGACAGACATAGAGAGACAAATGCCACATAAAATCATTTATATGTCTGCTTTATCTAGATCATTCATATGTATGCTTCATCTAAAACAGTTGAACTTATGGAGACAGAGTACAATGATGGCTTTAAGACACTGGGGAAAGGAGGATATGGTTGTCAAGGGGTACAATATTTCAGTTATGCTACATGAAAAGTTTCAGGGGATGTAATGTATAGCATGGTGACAAAAAGAAATAATGCTATACTATGTGCTTGAAATTTGCTCTGAGAGTAGACTCTACTTGTTCTCACCATATAAAAGGTAAAAATAATTTCAAAACTATGTGAAGTGATGGACATGCTAATTATCTTGTGTGGTGATTAGTTCAGTATATACATACATCAGATAATGAAGTTGCACACTTTAAATATATACTACTTTTAAAATATAGATCAAAATAAGCAATTTAAGAAGCCAGTCACATCCTCTGGATAGGTCGCTCTGAAGCAGGCCAACAGAAGGAGAAAAAGAAGCATGCTGTTTTTAGCCACAAGCTTCCTCTTTGACATTTGGTGTTCAACTCACCTGTGTAGAACAAGCTATGAATCTCTTTTGTCTGTGAATTTCTTCAATCTGCCTTCTTATAAAAAAATAATCAATGGACTTAACTGTTTCAAATATATTTTTTATATTTGAAAGTGTCTAAAACCAATTAAACTATGACTTTCCAAACATGTTACTCTCAGACTTCAATGCCCTTACATATGTTGGGCCCTGGGCAAGTGTCCAATTTTTCCTCATCCACCTCCACTGTTATCCAAGTCCAGCTTCACTGAGCACTATTTCTTATACATTAGTTTTCTGGCCTTGCCTTGCATTAGTTCCTCCATCCAGATACTATTTATCACATTGCAGTGCTTCTCCAATGTCATTGTATTTCTCTTTCAATAACTTCTGAACTTTTTTGTGAATACTTTGGTTTAACATTATGTCTAAGACATAGTAATTCTATTCTAAATCATCTGTGCCTATTATATAAAAGTTTAGTCAATCTGGAATTTTATTCTGAATTGCTCATCTTGGCCCTGGAAACACAATTCAAAATATAGTATGATCTGTTACATGCATTAAGAAAATAAAATTTATTTTGAAGAAATAAGAAGGAGAACTAAGTCAGGTGTGGTGGTACAACAGAAAGAATTAGTCAATTTAAAAGAATCAAGATTTAATGATAACTACACCTTCCTGAGTTTGCCTTATTGTTTGCTAAGGACTCCTTTTATTACTATTTTGACTTCCCATGTAACTAGATAGAATGAAAGTGTGTGTGTTTGTGTGTGTGTGTGTGTGTGTGTGTGTGGAGGGGGGTACTTGAAGAAGTTAATGGGGAATTTCCAGCCACTAGCATTTTCAAGATTTAGGAATGCACTTTGATTTGTAATAAATTCACTAAGAAAATGCCATTAGGGAGTAATCAGGGTACAAGAGGGACTTTTGGTAAAGGAAGAGAAACCCCCGTGGAGTGATGGAGGGGGTCCAGGCGAGGGGTTGGAGGCAGAGAATGAATGAAGAAAACACTTCAATTGATGTTATATACTTATATGGAATTATCAATGCCAATCTCAGTATCATGTATGGGGAAGAGGAGGGAGTAGGGAGGGAGCGGGGAGGAAACTTATCAAGTGCTGTGTGCATATATGTCCCTGTCATTCTGAACTTCATTAAGATGTGGGACTACAATGCACAAATGAAGATATATTTTTCAAAAAAGAATATGTCACTTTGTCACAAGACCTACTACTAAAAGCATTTTTTCTGCCTCAGCACTGAAGTAGCTGGTCTTCCAATTTTGACTTTTACTCTGTCTGCAAATACATCATTATATGTGGCTGCTTTCTTTTTTTTTTTCTTTAAGCATAAAACTTGGGACCTTAATAGCTATGGAAACTATTCATTTCACCTTTCTAGAATCCAAGAGAGAGGCTTGACTTTCTGTTCTGGCTGGAATTGAGCTATTAAGCATCCCTTCAAATATGAACAGTGTGCTTTAGTTCTCAAATGATAGCTTAAGATAACTGCCTTAAATGTAACAAAATGTCACTCTATAAAACAATTTCATTTTGACAACATTATGAAAGCAAAGGTTACAAGAGGATAGTAAAGATTTTTAGATTCGGCTTTTGTTTGCAGCTTTTACCGTCTTGCTTCGATGGTTGTAAAGTTATTGCTGGAAACCTCTGGAACCCAGTCTTTTATTATCCATGGAAGCTCTTTCTCTCAATGAGCAGAAATCTTAAGACTGAACTTCTTATTCTTTTCAATGTGTTGTTTGACTCTACTTCTAGACTAGTTCCACACACTTGAATACACTGCATTTGTTTATATAGGTATTAGAACATTTTGTCCTGAAATGAGCATGGCATGTCAGTGATATACTGATTTCCAGTACAGAAAAGAGTAGTATCTAATTATTTCTACTAGTCCTACACTCTGCAGTGGTATTTTCTCTAGAGGTTGGGTAGGAGAAGGTATATCTCACTATTGACAGGTATGGAACTTACTATAAACTCCCCAGTGCTTTGTTATCTGACTTGAAATATCTTTGTCTCGATCTTTCTATAGCTGTGCAACATTTGCTGTCAATGTCCATTAATCATAAAAATCATAATTTTGTGCTATAATGGAATATCAGGCTACCACTCCGAAAACCATCCATATATCTGTTTTTTCATTAACTTACTACTATGGAAAATCTAAACAGAGCAGTAAAATTCGATATTTAGAATTATTTTAGTGTGTGTGTGTGTGTGTGTGTGTGTGTGTGTGTGTGTGTGTGTTGAGAGAGAGAGGAGCAGAGAGTCCACATATGAGTTGTGGACTAGAAAACTGAAATTTATCTAATAACTAACTTAGTGACTGAATGACTGAAGTGTATTCCTAGCTCTGTTTGTTTGTTTGCTTGTTTGTTTTGTAGTACTGGGGATTGAACCCCAGAATATTCTACCTCTGAGCTACACCCCAAGTTCTTTTTTTCTGGCTAGGTTGCTGACTCTCACTACATCATTGAGACTGTTATTAAACCTCGATCCTTCTTTCTCAGCTTCCCAGTTACTAGAATTGCAGGTGCGCACTACTAGGTCTGGCAAGCTCTGCTCCTTGATGGAAATGCTTCTGGGGTTTATGATAGTTAAGGAGTAATACAATAGATGGGTATAGAGGCATATGCTTGTAATTCCAGTACTTGGGAGGCCGAGACAGGAGGATCATAGGTTCGAGGCCAGCCTTAACAACTTAGCAAGACTCTCAGCAACTTAGTGAGACCCAGTTTCAAACTAAAAAAAATTAAATAAATAAAATAGGGCTGGGAGTATAGAGATAGAACACCCCTGGGTTCAATCCCCAGTACTCCCCCTCACACACAAGAGTAATAAAACACTTCATCTGATTTAATTCTTCATTTTTATTGCAGGAAAATACAGATTCCATTCACCAGAGAGGCCTGAAAGTTTTACAGGCCATGTGAACTTTTAAGATAATCATGGAATAACAACTTCAGAAACAAGCACAATGTGCATCATATAGGTTTATAATTAAGATTCTTGAGAATCAGCAGTTTCATTCATTATAGCCACAAGCTGACTTGGTAAAAATGATGGATAAGTAAGATGAAGAAAGGCAATAATTCCCAGAGGGTAAGAAAATAGATTTGGACTAAATTGGGATATAAAGTCCCAATTTGGCCTTTATTAACTTTGTGACATTGAAAAATTCTTTTATTCCTGCCTGCTATCTTTTCTTAACTACAGAAGAAGTTAACAATTAGTGTGACATAATATCTAAGACTTCATTATCTACTCGTGATCATTATTTTTATTTTAATTTCTGCATATTTCCTGAAGTTCTTTTTTATTTATTTATTTATTTTTATTGTAGTAATTTGTGCAATATAGCATACATCTTTGTTAAGTACAAGTTGTTAACAACATATTTGCACACAATTCTCATTTGACCCCTTCCCCAATTCCCATCCCATTCCCTCCCCCTCCCTCCCCCTCAGGTTCACTTCAGTGAGTGACCTTGATATGATTGTGTAAGTACATCATGTGCTTTAGGGCGTCCCTCTGCCCCATGCATCCACTACAATTAAATCAACTTCTTTGCTTATTGAGGATCTCTCCTTTTCATCTGGAGACCCTCCTATGCCCCATTTTCTCCCTAGCATCCTGAAGTTCTAATGATTATAAAATAATGGTTTAATATTTACTATTTAAAATGTTTTTATTAACATCTAATTTGTCTAGGCAAAAATATAATGCCCTTGAATAACTTTTTTGAATAAAAATAGACAAAAAATACAAAATGCCCCTGGGTTCAATCCCACCAAAAAAATAAAAAGTTAATTGTAAAAATAACAGACCAAAAATAACATTTATTGAAATTTTGATATTTGTCATTTTTAAGGCAAATAATATTTTAAAAATGGAATAAAAAGTTTTAAGACAAAAAATAAAAAAAAAGAAGAAAATCTGACCTATTACTTTTCATGAAGTTCACAGAAGTTAATTCTTAATATTTGAGGAAAAAGCAGACAAAAGAACACACAATGGCTTCAGTCATATTTATCAGTAGGACCAGCATCTTTTGGGGACAAGCATCTCCGAATATCATGGAGCTGCAGTGTGGATATTAATTGGGCATTTTAGTCCCCCATTGACTTTGAGGAAACAAAGCTTCAAATAGGGCATTGTTGAATGTTTATGAGAATGTTGATGACATAATATTAAATATAATGCACCTTCAAATGTTATTACATAACCACATGTGGAATGAGAATTTGGAACACTAGGTATTTCTTCCCTCTTGAATTTGATTCTTTTGCAGTCATACATTTTACTTATACAAATGTTGTAAATCACCTAATACACAATTAGTGTGTGTGTGTGAGTATGTATGTATGCATGCCATTAGGGATTGAAACCAGGGATACTGCAGCATCCCTGCCATCAATTAATTAATTATTGTAGTTATTAAAACATAATTAATTATGCATAAATTATGCATTATGTATAAACTAATGCATTAATTTTAAAAGTTGCACAGAATGCCTTGAACTTGAAATTTTCCAGACTCAGCCTCTTAAGCAGCTGAGACTACTGGCATGTGCCAAAGAGCCCAGCTAAACCATTAAATTTTAAGCAGTCAATTATATTTTAAAGGGATTTAAGACATGTTAAATGCTTTTAAAGATTTCCCATGCAGTTACCATCTCTGTTGTACTTCACCTCTTCTTGTACATGCATCTGCTTGATCTTCTTTTCCTTCCTCCTGGAGGGCCGCTTTTAACATTTCTAATAGTGAGGTCTTGCTGGAGATAACCAGGCACTGTTTTATTTAGCCTTTTCAGTTGATTCTATCCCCACCCTTTTGTAATTTTGTTACGTGAATGAGGAATTTAAATGCGCTTAATATAAGGAGACTCCCTCTGCAGATCTCTGTGCAGTGCATTCATCTCTGGAGTTTATTTTGCATACACATCAATGGCATACAAGGTTCAGTGCAAAATGAAAAATATAAGATCTATTGTTTTGTTTTATTTTCATGTTTTAGAGTCATTTTGCTATTTATTTATTTATTTATTTATTTATTTATTTATTTATTTATTTTTCTTCAAATGTGAAGCCAGTCTGAGCAACATGGTGAGACCCTGCTCAAAATAAATTAAATAAATAAATAAATAAGAAATGGCTGCGGTGTATGTAGCTCAGAGGTAGAATGCCCCCTGGCCTCAACCTCCAGCACTACAAAAAGAATTAAAAATGCAATAATGTTATTCATTTAT
Organism: Graphiurus murinus; assembly: GCA_004027655.1. Classification (NCBI taxonomy): domain Eukaryota; kingdom Metazoa; phylum Chordata; class Mammalia; order Rodentia; family Gliridae; genus Graphiurus; species Graphiurus murinus. The sequence goes on from PVLC010018637.1 coordinate 9,485, forward strand.
TTGTGTGTGTGTGGTGCTGGGGATCAAACCCAGGGCCCCATGTATGGTAAGCACATGCTCTCTCACTGAGCTACATCCCCACTCTCTTAATCTTTAATTATTCTAATATAAAATATTTGTACATCTTTGTGAAGTACAATGTCATGTTTTGATTCACTTATGCATTGGTTAATGATCTATTCGGTAATTACAATATCTATCACTTTAAATTTTTATCATTTCCTTATGGGAAGTACATTCACATTATTCTCTTCTAATTTTTGTGGTATATGTGATGCATTATTATTACTTGTATTTGCTCTGAAGTGTCATACAACACCAGACTTGTAATAATACTGTATACATTGGTGGACTTCTCCCTCTTCCCTCTCCCCCATTCTCCCTAGTCTCTGTTAACCTCTGTTCAACACTCAACTTCTGTGAGAACAATTATTTTAGACAGAAATAGCAGAACATGCAACCAAGCACGGGGTCCTTCTGAGGTGCTGGACCACGTACAGCACAGGTTAACCTGGCAGCACAATCCAGTCACCTTAGTCTTTCTGGACTCTTAGCTGCTCAACTCAGTAAACATGCTCTACCTTGCTGTCTTCAAGTCATTAAGTTAGGGAAATACTTGGGATTTCCTCAGTTTTTTGCATCTATGGAGGGTCACCTTTCTTCATTCTTCATGTTGTAATCTTAAAACTAAGGCTTCATGCATTGCATTTATTTTTTGGTTATTTTGGGTGGAACTTAATAAATATATTCCTTATTATCTTATTGTGGCCAAAAGCAGAACTAACTTCCTTTGTTCCTTCATTCTTCCTTTCCTTTTTTCCTGTCATCTCTCCCTTCTCCCTCTGTCTTTTTCTTCTCTCTCTCTTCTTTATTCATTTGTTCCTTTTATAAAATCAAATGCTTTAATGGTCTTATGGTAGAAAATCACAATGACAAATACTCAGACTGCTAAGTTATAACTACTCATGTGAATAAAATATTTCTTGGATTAAGTTTAGGCTATTTTCACTATATAACTTTAAACTTAAATCTTCGCTGGTTCATTCTTCCTTTTAGAAGAGATCCTATTCATTAATTTCATGCCAAGAGGACAGTTTACTTTAGGAATTTTATACTGCAAAATGTGGCATGTCAAAAATATTTACTGGCTAAGACACTCAGAAGCAGAGTAGTTCATGACTGAGGAAAAAAAGGAGAAATATAAAAAATGCATATAGTATTAAACTTTGAAAACTAGTTTCATTGATTTCATCTTTAGATCCCAACCCCAAAAAGAGTTTTCTTGCTGTTTTACCTATAATTCAATGAGTAGATGCAGAGATTAGTGGCTGTGAAAGTGTAGTTTCTAAGCTACCTACATTACCTTGACATCAACTAAGAACATTTTAGAAGGAAAAAAAAAAAAAAAAAGATTTTCAGAACTCACCCCAGAACTATAGAAAGAGAAACTCAGGGATTTGGTACAAATAATTTGTTTTGTTACCAAATGCTTCAGGTGACTCTGAAACATTGCAATTTGAGAAACAGTAACAATGATACCTCACTTTCAAGAGTTTGTATGCCCCCTTCTGATGGGCACATTACTGTATATGCTCTGTCTCCCTTGCATAAGGTGTTATTACTCTAAAAGTAAAATGATAATAAAGAGAATTGTTTTTCTTTTACCTTTATTGGTTCCAATTTATTCATAACTGATGAAATAAAAATACAGCTATATATAACAATAGCTTTTCTAGACAGTATTTTATCATATTTAGAACTCTGAATTTTTTATTTATAGAATTAGTTGAACTATGTAAAAATGCTAATAAATTAGAGAAAAATATTAAGCTTTTAAGAATATTTTGAAAACAATCTATTTATATTAAATATTCACTAATTACTATTTTATGCAGTTATTGCCATAATAATGCTACATTGGAAACTCCATAAACCTTATTAGTTAATAATTAGTTTTTCTTACTGATACATCTGGGATCTTCTACAAGTTAATTTATCTTAGGTAAGGTTCTGAGGCTTAAAAGTTGAGACTAGATCTACTAAAGCAGACATTTCTCATATTTTCTGGATTAGCAAAATACCCAATGCATGTTTTTCTCATAGTAGTGCTGGAAATGCATGTGAGACTGGAGAGAAAAAGAGAAAATTCATGATACCTTTAAGAATTTTAGGTTGGCACAGCATCATTGTTCCTTCTATCTAAATATCACTGGAAAAGCTAATCAAAGGCTGTACTTAGCATCAGTGAGGAGAAATAGTCCATGTCTAGAAGAAGGAAACCTCAAAATTTTATTGAAAATTGTCAACACAAAGAGTGAAGTGAAGAACACAAGAATGAGTTCCCTACACAAGAACTCATTATATACCTGTGAATTTTATAGCCACTGGGGATACATAAATAAAATAATAAATAAAATTCTATATTTTAAAAATGATATTCTAATGGAGTATATAGACATAAAATAATAGATACTGTAGCAGCTAGTAAGAGATGACTTATTGGAAAAAATAAGCAGAGAAGGAAATAAAATGCATTAGAGAAAGGGGCATGTTGCTTTAAATTGAGTGAGTAGAAGAAACCTCCAGAGAGGTGACTATTGAGTTGAAATCTAAATATGAAAGGAAGTATAAAATTTTAGACTGCTTTAGGAAAGAGTCCTCCCAGCAGAGGAAGTTTGAAGTTCAGAAACTCTGCTTTGTAAGGTGATTAATATGTTTGAGGAATAGCAGGGAGATCAGAGAGTCTCCAACTCTCTGATGGAAAGGAGTGGGAGAAAAGTAAGAACAAAGAATTAGATAGAACCAGATAAAATGGTGCCAAAGACCTGGTCATGGGACAGCTATGGTTTCATGGCAAGTTTTTGCGGTGAGATCCCCAGAGGATGGAAGCCATCAGGAGGAGAACAAACAACAGCTTTATTCTACAGACCTGTTTTTATATAGGGTTCTGGGCAAAATGACTCCCAGCCAGGCTAATGTGGCATTTTGCCCAGTTATGTGCACACAACCAAGTACACTACTGTGGCTGTGAGGGATGACCAGGGTCATATCCTCATAGCCAACCTGTACTTCTTCCAGGCCCATACACTCCATCCCCTACCAGACAGTGGTACATGACTTGATCCAGAGAACATTATATTGGGCCCAAGGACCACAACAACCACAGAGAGTATAACAGGTGACTATTAGTTTTTCAGCCACACTGAAGAGAATAGTCAATACCTATCTTTAGGAGGAGCCCAGCCAATTCCACCAGGTTGTAAATGGGTCCTTTTCAGAGGCCCCATTTTTCATAGGTTTTCCCACATATCCCTGCCCAACAATGGGTGGTACACAATCAACCAGTCTTTTGCTGCCCATTATGGCAGCCATAAGACTAACTTTAGGTAGATTGTCCAGATGTCTTTACAGACATGCAATGGCTCAGTGTCCTTCCTGAGTATTAACCAGACCACTTGGAGATTGGGCCGTTGGTTAGAGCATCTGGTACTCATCTTATACCAAAGGTCTCCATAGTGGGGTGCAAGGCCACAACTGCCCACGTGAGTGGTTGCTCATAATAGGAACAATCAGTATGCCACTCTTATCTGGGTCTAAGGACTGTTTCTTCCTTATATGGAGTTGGGGATTCTCCCACTTCCATGGGTTTTGAGGGGGTTTTTGCTTGGGAATGCACTGGTGCTAACAAAGTGTTCCCTTCCTCATAGAGACTTGGGGCATCTCCCATTCCCATGGATTCTGAGGGGGCAGTCAATCAGAACTGCACTACCATCAGCAAAGTTTGTAACTGTTCAGACAAGGGGCTACTAGAAAACTGTGCTTGTTTCCATCTGTATGCACCTCTCTTTGTCAGCATGGACATTTGAGCTATCCCTGTCCAGGAGGTCTGAGTTCAGGACTTCAGACAACCTTCAACAGCGTAAACAATCTGCACCATCACTGACCCAGTAGCTCTAATGGTTCACAAGCTAAGAAAGCAGCATAGATAGCTGCTAACTGTTTCTCAATGAGAGAGTACCATACCTCTGTCACTTTGCATCACTGTGACCAAATTCCAATTAGGCTATCCCTAGTGCCTTGTTTCTGGCATAACTCCCATGCAAAGAAAGCATTATCCACTTGGAGTGTTAGCAGGAAAGGAAGGGCAGAGTTTGCTACCCACAGAGTTTGTTAGTGTGCTACTGCCCTCTCGGTGGCAATAAATGAAGTTTTTATTTCGGGGTCCAATTCTAAGTTTCACCTTTATGGACAATGTGGTGTAAAGGGTGCATAAGCATGACTAAGTATGATATAAATACTTGGAAAAACTCCAAAAGACCCAGATAAGACTGTAACTATGTGACCATTTCAGCTGGAGGATATGCTTGTATCATTTTTTTTTTTTTTGCGGTACTGGGGATTGAACTCAGGGGCATTCTACCTCTGAGCTATACCCCCAGCCCTATTTTTTTTTTTATTCTTTATTTTGAAACCGAGTCTCACTAAGTTGCGGAGTGCCTCACTAGGTAGCTGAGGCTGGCCTCGAATCCGGATCCTCCAGTCTCAGCCTCCCGATCTCAGCTGGTATTACAAGCGTACACCACCACGCCCGGGGCTGCTTGTATCATTTCTTCCTACTTTACATATAACTTTGTCTTACTTGACACTCCCCCAAAACAAAACACCCAATAATTTCACAGAATACTCAGGTACCTGAAACTTGCTTCATTGACAGCGCATCGCCATTTCTAGAGAGCAGCTTAAAGACTACATGCAGCTGCTTCTAACTCTGTAAGAGAATCAGAGGTTAGCATAATGCCATAAATATAATTTTACAACCATACATCCTTGGGCTTCCTCCACTAGGCCAATCTTGTGCCAAGAGACCTTTACACAAGGTGGGATTATGCAGATATCCCTGGAGCAATACCAAATGGGTTCATTTTTGCCCTTCGCAGGTAAAAGCAAGCTTTTCTTGGCTTTCTGAAGTAGTGTCAATGGAGAAAAAAGCATTCACCAAGTCTACAACATAATGGAACTGTCTCAGTTCATGTATAAGATAATCCATCAGTTCTAAAATGTTGGGAACCACTGCATGCAAAGGCAGTGTCATTTATTTAGTTTCCAGTAGTCCACTGTCATGTACAGGAACTATCAGGTTTTCACACTGGCCACAGGGGAGAGTTGAATGGCTATTAGTTGGGTGAATTACACTTGCCTCTTCTAACTTTAATATCATTTGTCCAATTGTCTAATGCCCCTTCTCCTTATAACTTGTACCACCATACATTTAAAATTCTCCTCTTAGCTTTAGTTTGGGCAGAGCTGTCACCAGAATGCTAAATACTTTATTGGGCTGGAGTTTTATCTTTCCTCATAGGCATGATGGTGTTTAGGAGCTGTTGCTGCTCCTGCTTCATTGTGTCCAGACAATGCTGAGTGTGCTCATCCCTGGGTGGCTATAGGGGTAGCTTTCTACCAAGCCTTAGTCTCACCTGTTTATGGTCCACACTGGTAGCCTTCAGGTCTCCTTTAATTCTTTTAGGGGTTGCAATCTCTTTAAGCTGTCTGGTGAAGAGATGAGGTCAGGCTTCCTGGATTGGAAGCTGGTTTTGTGCATCACTTCCTCTCTGATGTGGGCCTGGGCCTGCAATACTAGACAGCCTCTTGGCCCCTGGATTTTATGCCTCTACCTCTTTGGCCAAGAGGCAGTCTGGGTCCTCTGCCAGTGGCAAGGCTGATGGTGACCACACAGACAGGTGGGGCTGCAATGCTATGGGCCTTGCCACCTACTGGCTGCCACTGTCTTTTTTGGGGAGGTGACAGAAGAGGATTTGCAGACTCCAGCTTGAGCCTCACTGCCATATTCCACTTGGCCTGTGGATCTGCTGATATATACTGGGACGCGTGGCCTCAGCACTTCTAAAGTCTTCTGGAGTTCTGTCTGGGGGTGTGCATTGTCCCAATCTTTTGTCAGGTTCCATGTCCTCAGGCTGATAATGGGAACCACAGGGATGCAGGATCCATATCTCCTCCACCCTGGGTTGTTCCTCTTGGGTCTGCTGCTCCAGAGGAGCATTGAGTTACTAAATCCTGCCAACTATGCCAAGTGTTAGGGGTCAGTTACAGTTGCAGGGAGATTTCAGAGGTGAGATCCCCAGAGAGAAGAAAGCATGCATAGTCACCATCAGGAGGGGAACAAACAGTAGCTTTATTCTGCAGACCTGTTCCTTAGATAGGATTCTGGGCAAACTGGCACACATCCATGCATGGTGTGTTTTGCCCAGTTATGCTCACACAACTAAATGCACATTTGTGGATCCAAGGGGTAAGCAGGGTCATGTCCTCACCATCAGCCTGTAATTCCTTTGGCCCCCACACATGGACTGTGTAAGGTATAGTAAAGAATTTGGATTTTGATCTAAACAAGATGATCAACCTCTTAAAAATTTAGAACAGAGGTATCAGAATACTAAATTTTAAAAAAGATAAATAGGGGATTCTTTGTGGAAAATAGACTGAGAGTTTAATTTATGTAACAAAATAATTGGTCATTTTTTCTTTAACTTTCAAAGTGTCCAAGACATTAAATTTTTAATATGCAGAGTTTAAAGATTGTGTCTTCCTTTTGTTGTCTTCAGCTCAATTTGCTATAAAAAGCCCATTTCAGTAGTTACTGTGTATTGTAGTCCTAAGAATAATGAATAAAAGAGAGGTTAATCAGGCTTTTATAAACTTGGAGCAGTTGAATTACTGCCATGATAATTATTTCATCATGGAGCAATTGTATAGATTTGTTTTGCACAGTTTCTGCTGTAGACTGAATTGCTCTATCTAAATTCATATGTTAAAACCTTACCCCTAGTGTACTGATATGCAAACTTAGGATGATAATTAGGTTTAGATGATATCACAAGGATAGGGCCCTAATCCAATAGGGCTGGTGTCTGTGGACAAGAGGTGGAAGTACCAGAGTTTCCATACTTTCATGTTGTCTCTTTATCTCTCTCTCTTTCTCTCTCTCTCTCCCTCTCTCTCCTTCCCTCCCTCCTTCCTTCCCTCCCTCTTCTTGTCATGTGAAGACAGAGAAGGAAGACAACCATTCAGAGAGAGGACTCTCACTAGGAACAATCCCCTGATACCTTGTACTTGGACCTCCTAGTATATAGAACTTTGAAAAATAAATTTTACTTTTGTGTGTGTGTGTGTGGTGCTAGGGATTGAACCTAGGTGCATTCTACCTCTGAGCTACACCCCCAGACCTATCTTTTATTCTTTATTTTTTTAAACAGGGTCTCACTAAGTTGTGGAGGGCCTCACTAAGTAGCTGAGGCTGTGAGGCTGGCCACAAACCCAGATCCTCTGGTCTCAGCCTCCCAAGTACTGGGATTACAAGCATGTGTCTGGCTTAAATTTCCCTTTTTTAAGTCACCCAGCTTATGATATTTTGTTATACTAATCCAAGAAGGTTAAGGCAGTTTTATTAGCTATATAATTACAAAAATTAGTCTTATATAATCAAAACTCACAATCTTCTCCCTCTATCTGATAAGAGGGTCCCCAGATGAAAAAGTAGAGACCCTCGATAAACAAAGAAGTAGACTTAACCGAAGGGAATGGACAGGGGGGGGGAGAGCATACTAAGGCACATGATGTACTTACACAATTATATCAAGATCACTCACTGAACTGAACTTGAGAGGGAGGGAGGGCGAGGGAGCGGGGTGGGAATTGGGGATAAGGTCAGATGAGAAATGTGTGCACATTTGTCTTTATCAATTTGTACCTAACAAAAATGTATAAATACAAAGCATGAATTATTACAATAAAAAGAATAAAAATACATCAAAAAGGTGTTCCACATGGCAAGCAGGTGTATATTGAAAGAGATTGAAGAATTTAGGCTTGTGTGTATGTGTGTGTGTGTATCAATGGGATTGAACCCAGAGGCATTATACCTCTGAGCTGCTCCCCTACCCATCTGTATTTTAGTTTGAAACTAGGTCTCCCTAGATTGATAAGAGTCTCACTACTTGCTGAGGCTGTCTTCAAACCTGCAATCTGGAATTTATGCTTTTAGTGCTACCTTCACATTGTGTGTGTGTGTGTGTGTGTGTGTGTGTGTGTTGTTAGTACTGGGGATTTAACCTTGGGATGTTCTATCTCTGATCTATATCCCCAGATCTTTTACTTACTTACTTAGCTTTTGAAACAGGGTCTCACTATTGTGCTCTGTCTTCCAAACTTTGATCCTTCTGTCTCAGCCTCCCAAGTATTGGGATTATATAAATTATTAGTATTTTATTTATATAAATATGTACACTGAAATTCTAATATATATATATATATATATGCATATATACAGGCTGTGAGAGACATTATAGCTCATGTACTTGCCCAGGGATCAGGATTATGGAAACCGTGTCAGTGCTTGGTCTCAGAGCACAAAGAGAAGTAATACTCCTCAAAAGAACGCTAACTTCAGTCACCTTCTCTTTAAGTGCTGATTCCAAAATAGCTTCCCAATTCTAAATGAATGACCTATCCAACACAGATCATTCAGATAAGTATATGTTGATTTAAGTATTGTTTTGAGATTATAACCAATCTTAAAATTTAATGAAGGATTTATGGAAACGCATACAGGTTAAATATTTAATTGTCCCGGATGGGTGGAAAATTGTTTTCAGAGATTCAAGTCAAAGAGACTTGCAAAAGTTAATTGTTAAATTAAGTGTGAATCTAAAATTGGCCTTTTACAAACAGATCCTAAGAAGAAACACTCAACACAAATGACTCAAGATGGCTTAGAGAGCTGGGTATGGCAGCACACACCTGTAATCTCAGTCCTCAGGAGGATCCCAGGTTCAAGATCAACCTAAAAATTTAGCAAGATGGTGTTTCAAAATAAAAAATAAATAAATAAAATTGAGTTGAGGATATATCTCAGCGGTAGAATGCCCCTGCATTCGACCTCCAGTACTATAAATAAATAGAAGATTGATAGATAATACATAAATAAACTACTTAGCTGCATAGCACATGAGGCATACAACCAGGAGAAATGGAATGTGAACCAGAGGCCTTTGGCTACAGGGGAGTACTAAGAATAGATCTTTAGGAAGACTGATAATGTCTTTGAACAAAATAATTCAAAATCACAACATAAAAATATAAAATGTTAAACATGATATATTATCTTTCCATTGAAGCAGGAAGTTATTGCAATATGTTTTAGAAATAGCTTAAAAGATTTTGCTCAAAAGCTTATTAATAAAAAAAGTTTACTTCTCTGGAAAGGAGTCATTTCTACTCTTAGGTAAGTTTCATGGTCAGGAAGGTTTTCTTTACATTAACAATCTTCTGTAAGTCCTCCATGACGTTTCTTCTTTTTAATTTTTGGGCTATCAGTTTCAGACAGATAGAATCTTCAGCACCATCTTCTTTGTGTGTTTTTTAGTGACTTGTCCCTCCACCAAAAGTCAAGACCTTACCACTCTCCCTTGATAGAATTGAGTCACCTGGCCCTGCCTATATGCAAAAAGGGATATTAAATGTACTCAATAAGCATACCATCATTAGGGTAAAAATGTATTTATAAAGTTAAGGTACATGTATGAGATTTAATAAGCAATGTGACCAATGAAGGTTGTTGTCTAGATGGGAAAAGACAGGAGAAATACAGTTAGAGAAGACCAAATGAAGGTTGTTGTCTAGATGGGAAAAGACAGGAGAAATACAGTTAGAGAAGGCATGCGAGTTCTGTACAGTGAGAAAAATAAATTGTTATGGTGCATTAGAAAAATTTTGATCTTTAAGTCAATGAAAAAATAATTGAACAATTGTTAATTAGGATCTTCCTTTTGCATATAGAACCAAGAGTATATGGTACACATTGTTTTGTGTACATAAAAGTCAAAAGCAGCTATTGTACCAGAACACTGTCATTATTTCTAAGCAAGCCAAGTTTAAGGACTTTTTCAATACAGGAACAACTGGACATAATTTGTTTTATATTCTGAGATCCTCTTTGACAAAAAACCCCACAGAATAATTAGACTCATTCAATACAGTGTTATTAAAAATTTAGATCACTATTCAAAAAGTAGCAATGTAGTAAGAATCTGATTGATGGCTTCATCATTCCCCCCAAACTGGGCAAAGATAAAAAAGAATAGTTGATTTTTAAAGTGTGTGTGTAATTACAGTTTTGAAGTATTTTTCACTGAAGTGTTCTGTTCTTTCATTCAGCTGAAAAGCTATGATGACGAGACTGCCTTGAGCAAGGCAGTCTTGTCATGGACAGATTAATTTGGAGAGCAGCTTTGCAGAACAAAGCTACTTCTGGGGAGCTCATGGCTCCAGGCTGAATTTGAGCTCAGGGGGCAATGTCGCAAGTAGTGACAGATACTTCAGATCATGAAAATGTCACCAAGCAAAAAGTGCTTCTGTGAGTAGACTGGGCAGTTGGCTGTAGAGTGCTATTTAATTTTATCTCATCTCTAAAGGAACCTTGGGGAATGCTCTTCCCACTGGGATAGAAGTCTTGAACAAAAATAGGGGATGACATGAAGTTAAAATGATGGGACTGCATAAAGAAGATCCTAACAATGCTTTCAAGAAATTGGAATAGATTTGAACATATGGAAACAGTTCAATAATAACCAAGAAACAACACAATCAGGGAGAATGACTGATTGTGGCTATATATGGATATAAAGCCAAAAGATGTAAGCAAGAAGATAGAAAATGAGGACTAAAAGATTGGATGAGTTGGATGAGTATATTTCATGCAGTCAGCCATTATATATACTTACTTTTGTTTTGTATATCCTCCTTCTACTTTCCTAAACCCAGCATAGTCCATCTGCAGAGAAGTTCTCTGAGTCCAGTATCTAAACTATCATTACAATTTTACAACAAACACATTGTTTTAATATTCAAAACTAATATTCTTCTACACTTAATCTTTCAACATTTGATTCTGAGATGCAGCATATGCAAAGCATAACAAATTTTGAAGTAAAAAAAACAAAAAAATATTAAATAGAAAATGATGCTTTGTCTGTGTCTTTTAAAAAATTAACAGTAATATAAAAGCCTGAATTTATATGTATATTTTTCAACAGCAATATTATTTTATTGAAAAATAAAGATTATATTAATTTCTTGGAAGATAATATAATCAGTTTCATAAAGGGTACAAAACTATAAACTAAAAGCCTAATTCCTATATTTCAGAACATGAAAAACTTTTGATATGAGAAGCCATGGTGGCAAAATATTTTCTTATGGTCTCAGATAGATCTAAAGTAGTGCCTCAGGGTATTTTTCTGTTACACAAAAAGCCTTCTAAAACAATTACATTTTTGCCTTAGATCTAATCAAGAAATGCCCAAGATTTGTCAGAACTGATTTCAGAATTGCTATTCACCAGTGACTTCTTGATGTCTCATTTCCCCTGTTTTAACAGTATTTTCTATAATGATTATTTTATGCTTGTCCTAACATTAGTGAATTGTATCTGGGAAAGATAATTTAAATTAGTTTCATGGCTGAAGAACCTGTGCTCAAGTAGTCTTAACAAACTATATCCAGTAATCTTCATCTGTATCTTGCTTTAAGTCTCACTTAATGACAAGATTCTGGGACATGGCAGGTAGTGAGTGTATATTGCAGATGAGAGGAAAATGAATAACTTCAGACCAGATACCAAGATGTTTCCAAATGATCACTGCCTACCTCTACTACTCAAACCCTAGTAAAGTCCCCAATAATATTGTCTTACAGTTGTTTCTGTTAAATCAATAGTATGTGACAGTTATGTAACTTCTAAAATTAGGTTGTAAAGGACACTGCAGGTTCTCTATTTCTTCTTAGGTATATCTCTCTTTCTGTAGACTTTCTTTACTGTTTGGCAAAGCCCTACAATGATGTTCAAGTGGCAAGTGACTGAAGCACACAGTCAACATTCACTAAGGCCTTGAGTCCTCCCAAGAACCATACAAGTGAGCTTAGCAGGAGGTTCTCCACCTCCAGTCAAGCTCTGAGATGATTACATCCTGGGCCTAAAAGCTGTAATCTTTTCAAAGACATTGTGCTTAAAAAACTACCCAACAGAGTTGCTCTTGGATTCCTGAGGCTGTGCGGGATATGTCATTGTTGCATTAAGGAATTAATCCTTAGGATATTTTTACGCTTTACTTGAAAATGAATACTTATATCTAAAATGAAAATTTAGCTTCTTATCAAAATTGACTCTTCTATTGAAACTATAATATAACACTATAACTATCCACAAATAAGTAAATTGGGAGGAAAACAGTTTCTTTTAAGTGCTTCTCCAGTAGCCAGCCAAGCATAACCCCACCACATAGCAAATGCTAAATGTTTGTAGAAAGGAGGGAGGAAGATAAGAAAGTAGATTTTTTAAAATCTAACATTCTCATAAATTTTCCAGACACTAACTATACTAAAAATGAAACTGGCTGGGCATGGTGGAGCACATCTTTAATCCCAGTACTTGGTAGGCTGAGACAGGAGGTTTGCAGGTTTGAGATCAGCCTCAACAATTTAGCAAGATCCTCAGTAACTTAGCAATACCTTATTTCAAAATAAAATTGAATCATGGGTGTAGCTCAGAAGTAGCATGCCCTTGGGCTCAATCCTTAGAACCACACACAAAAAACAAATAAGTAATTTAAAAAAAATCCATCCCATCATATCAAGTCAAATAACCTATTTTTCCTTTGACACATCTTTGAGAAATACAAATCAAATGAGGTTATAGATAAGCAGTTAAGCAAAACTATTCTTAAAAGTTTGAAGGCCAGATCGCCTATAAAACTGTGTGCTAGGTAAAGAAAACAATACTCTCAATCCCCAAAGTCTACCCATTACCTTTTTGTTATTAATTAATTTCTTTACAAATATCATGAAAAAAATAAGCATTTTTATTGAAATTACCAAACATTTTTACTGAACATAACATGTTATTTCTTTTTAATATAATTTTTACTCTTCTTATTATAAGAGGATCAAACAGCATCAAAGAAATAAGTAGTTGAGTAACATTCCTAGTGTGTGGAACAATTATATATAATATTTTTTTGCACTGGGGTTTGAACCCAGGAACATTCTACCACAGAACCACATCCTCAGTCCTTTTTGTTTTATAATTATTATCATCATTATTATTATTATTTTAAATTTTGAAACAGGGTCTTGCTAAGTTGCTGAGTGTCTAGCTAAATTGGTGAGGCTGTCCTAGAACCTGCAACCCTCCTCTCTCAGCCTCCCAAGTACTTGGATTACACATGTGTGCAACCATGCCTGGCTTATAATCTTAAATAAAATGGAATATGAGTGTGTGCAACACCCAGGAACAGAGCAGCACTTAGCAGACAAAAGAGAAAAATTCCAATGCAAACCCAACCCAGGAGCTTGGCTCTGCAAGCTAACAGTCCAATGCCTGCCACACACACCAGCACTTTCTACATCACCTGACAGGAGCTCCAGTGCTGGCTGTGGTACCAGAAGCATTATGGGGCTAACGTTTCCAGGCAATCAAATAAACTTGTTTGGTCTTCTCAACACAAACTCTGCCCAGACAAACTAGATTATTAACATTCTTCACTCAAGCCCCATACTTTCTTAGACCTATGTATTATCTTCCTTATTTAGAACTTTTTTTCCTTGCCCATAACAGTCAACTTCTGATTTATAAATGCTGCTTATTCTTCTATCTTTAAAGATCACTTCCCCTATGAAATATTATCTAGTAGCTATAGAACCTTCCCATCTTAAATCTTTCCAGTTACACTGACAGTACAACTTATCAGAATTTTATAGCATATTTATTATTTACATTTCTTGTGTGTACATCTACACACATCACAGGGAAATATATGATGGACAAATAAGATAAATATTAACAACAGTGAGTTGCAAGTTATGTTTGGAGGACTAAAGCAATTTACTTGAGAAAGTTGATTTAGGTACTGAAAAATGAAAATTATTTCAAAAGTCAAAGATCATGGCAGCGTATTTTGGAGAGGACTGAGTCAAAAAATGAAGACAGATATATGAGAAATCTCACGGAATTAGGAGGAGGAAGGTAGTTACCATCTGAATTAAAATGTGAAACATCATTTTGCTTTTGTTGACTTGGTTCTTGGGGCAACCATCCAGCTATTTAGTTGGTTACAGACTAGTTCACCTGTTCTATAAAAAAAGATGCTAGGCTTATAACTCTATATGTTCCCCCATTAACCCATTCCACCCATTTTCTGTAGCATATCTCAACAAGAAAAAAAGTGTTATTTTGGTCTCAGAGTAACAAGTCCTTTATTACACAATGTCATTCATCCCATTGTGGGCTTCTGTGGTTCTAGATTTGTAAGGTAGTCCAGTTGTCTGCAGTAGCAGGAGCAATTTGCCATGGGGGACCTTTGGCTGCTTCCCCTTGTAACTTGGGGAAGACTCAGCAATTGGAGGTATTGTGCAGTCTTGCAAAGGTGTGTGCCCGGGAAAACAGGCTATTACCTGAGATTAGCCTGGATGACAGGACAGGGCAGAGAGAGAGAGACCATCATAGGTAAGTCCTTCCCTTCCAGGATAATGCAGGCAATATGCTCTTCTTGTGAGAAGAAAGAACAGTAGCCAGAATAGTGGCTGCTCCAGTACAATGGTACCACATCAAAACATTCTGAGTAGGAGACAAATGGTTAGGAAAATCTTCCACAAAATACAAGGGAATAGGCCATAGTCTTATGACCTGCTTACATTTCAAATCTAGCCTTCTGCCCATGGGGGAAATGTGACCTGTACTAGGCATGGCCAGGTAGCTACCCAAGGGTCCAATTATAACTGGACCTCCTATCCAAGGCCCCATGGCTCCAGGAGTACAAGCTATGGCTCCTGAGACACTTCACATGCCAAGGACATTCCCAGACATCTTACCACCTGGGGCCAAGGGTTTAGGTGCAGGGAGTAAGAGGGTTTCTTCTCTCACCACTTGTTGCAAATGGGGTTCTGTAGAGCTTCCTGTTACCTTCAAAGTGTGGGGCATTTCTGCTATTACCTTATCTAAGGGGAACTGCCCAGTGCAGCAAGGTTGTTCATTTAAAAGCTGCACTGCCATGGACACTTGTGCTCACCACGTGTTCCATTGGGGGCCAAGGCTTTCAACTTTTCTTTTAGGAGTATGTTAAAGTGCTCAATCATTCTGGCTACTTGGGGCTCATAGGAAATATGTGACTGCCAATGTATGCCATTGTCCTTAGCTAAAGTCTCTACCTGTTGGCCTGTAAAATCAGTATCTCTGTTACGTGCCACTACCAAGGGCCAACTGTAGGCCATGGACAACTGTTCAAGGGTACCTACAGTAGTCCCTGGAAAGTCTGCACTATAGGACAGTCAAAACCTAAACTTGTGGCTGTCATAATATACTGGAGCCTCTGATATGTCAGCCATGGCCAATATATTTACCCTGACATTCCTGGAAAGGTTGAATACCTCAGGGAACCTGTCCTGTGGTTGTAGCAACCCTACATCTCTGTGGGTAGTAGTCTGCATACCAAGGACACTGACATACAGCATCTTGCATTTGAGCATTGGTTGGAAGCAAGCCCCACCACTGGGCTACAAGCCCCATGTTGTGGGCACCTACATATTTTAAGTTCTTATGTAACCACGGTGCTACTGACAAGGACTCTGGACATAGTCAGATAACCCTAACTTTTGCTAAAGCATCAGTGGCATAATTGCCGGGAGCTGCCAAGACCTATGCCCCAGGTCATGATGTATAATCACTCCTTCCAGGAGGTCTCTTTTCCACAGGTTCACTCATATATCTTTGCACCAAAATGGATGTTGCCAAATCAAATTAACTTGTGATGCCAATTGGGGCAGTCACAAGGTTAACCATCTGTAGACTTCCCAGCTGTCTACACAAAAATGAAAGGGCCCAGTCACCTTCATGAAAAGTAACCAAATTGCATGGAGGTTGGTCCATTGGCTAGAGAATCCAGCACCAATCTCATACTAAAATGTTTCTGTAGCAGGTTGTAAGTCTACAGCCACTCTCATAGGTGGCTTCCCATGATAGGAACTGTCAATATACCATGCTTCCATGTGTATAGGGGTTTTTCTTTCCTCATAGAAATTTGCAGCATCTCTCACTTCTGTGGATTCTGCTGTTGCTCAGAAATGCACTGGCCCAAACAAAATTTTCCCTTCCATAAAGGGACTTGAGGCCTGTTGTTTGGAACTGTACGACCCCAGTAAAGTATGTAACTGTTCAAACAAAGGGCTACTAGAAAATTATGCTTGTTGTTCCAAGTATGCACTCCACTTTGTTAGAATGCATGTTTAGACTTTCCTTGTCCGGGAGCTCTGAGTCCAGAACCTCAGCCAGCCTTCAGCAGGGTAGGTGGTCTGCACTATCATTGATCCAGTGCCTGCAAAGGGTTCCCAAGCTGAGGGCAGCATATACGGCCACTAATTGTTTTTCTAGAAAAGACTAGTCCGCCTCTGCCCTTTTCCATAGCTGTGACCAAGATCCAACTGGACTATTCCTAGTGCCTTGTATCTTCCATAACCCCCATCCAAAACTGGTATCATTTAATTGAACTGTTAGCAGGAAAGTGAGGGCAGTGTCTACTACCTGCAGAGATCATGCCTGTTCCACTGCCCTCTTGGTGGCAGTAAATGAAGTTTCCATTTCAGGAGTTCAATCACAAACTCCACACTATGGTCAAGAGAGTATAAGTGGTGCATAAGCATGGCTAAGTAGGATACAAACGTTCACCAAGAACCCAGATATATCTGGGTTAGAAACCCAGTTACAGGCATATCTCATAGACTGACCATTCTCAGTCTATCACTGCTTTGTGTATCATCTTTATCTTACTTGACCAGACAACTCCCAAGAAATTGAAAGTATACTCAGGTCCCTGGATATTGTCTTCATTGACAGCCCATACCCATTAATAAAGAGCAGCATAAAGACTAATTCAGCTGCTTCTAAGTCTGTAAGAGAATTAGAGGTTAGAGTAACATCATAAATATAATGGTACAACCCTACAGCCTCAGGGTTCTGCTAAGAGACTAAATCCCTTGCCACTAGACATTGACACAAGGTGAGACTATGCAGATATCTATGAGGCAATACCAAAAAGGTCCATTGGCACCCTTCCTAAGCAAAAGCAAATTGTTACTGGCTTTCCTGAGTAATATCAATGGAGAAAAAAAAATTTCCATTTCTACAACAAACATAATAGAATTGTCCCAGTTCATGAGACAGATGATCCATCAACTCTAAAATGTTGGGTGCCACTGCATGGAAAGGTAGTATAACTTTATTTAGCCCCTGATAGTCCACTGTCATGCACCTGGAAATGTCATATTTTTATACTGGTCATGTGGAAGAGTTGAATAGGCTATGAGACAGGTGAATTACACTTGCCTCTTCCAGCTTTAGTATTATTTGTCCAACTTCCTCATACCCCTTGGTAACTTGTACTGCCATATATTCGCAATCCTCCTTGTTTGTGGAGTTCTAAGAGAACATGATGAGATGCCCTCTAAGTTTTTACCACATGCACCTGTAGCCAGATTTCTCTGATAGTGATCTGCATAGGCAATCCCTATAACATGCTTACCCCCAGAATATGCTCAACTATGGAGGATATATACATGTCATATTGCTTAGGAGACAAATGTCTGATTCCAAAAGTCACCAGGTGCCACGACACCTTAATAGCTGGATCTTGAGCAAGGCTCGGTCCACTGGAGTCCTGCAAGGCAGAAGATTACAAAAGAAGGAATGTGTGGCATATCTCATGTTGCTTTGTGTTATATTCTGAAAATTTGGGGTGCTTTGGGTTTTGCTTTCACATTAATTATAAAGGAAAATTTATTAGAAACACAAGATGGCTGGATGGATTATGATTCCTCAATATTAGCTGAAAAAGCAGTGCCTCAAGACAATCTATAAGATATTCATTAACCTTTTACAAACATCAGGAAATGGGCTTTGCAAGGTTAGTTACTAAACAGCCTTATGTTCCCTATCAGCACACAGATTAGAAACAAAAGAAATAAACCAAAGAAACTTAGGTCTACTGTTTTATCTATGAATAAAGAAAGCTTTAAGACAGATAGTTCCCCCTCTCTCTGAAACTTCTCCACCACACATTAACTAACTCTAGCTGCCTGAGAAAAAGATAAAAAACACTGCTTAAAGGAGCTGAACAAATAGTGAAGATTTAAACTAATGGATAGAAACTCTTCATCATTAACCTTTAACACTGCTTTGTACTAAAAAAAAAATTATATACATATTGTATTTTGTAACCTTTACTGTTTTCTTAATCCCATCAAATACCATGGGAAATGGCTTTTCTAGTTAAAGGTATACCCACTTGACCTTAGGAAAAAACAAGTCTGTAAAAATTCCTGTTCTATATGCCTCATTGTAAAAGATAGTATAAAAAAACAGTTACTTCAAGAATAAACAGATGCGCTTCAACACTGCATTGGGTGTGAGTGTATTCTTGTGACCTCATCTCAATCCACACCTATCGAGTGACCCCTAACCCTGTTGCTCTGAGGGCTGGCTCCCAACAACCAGGTCACATCTATTTTTTCACAGTCTCTGGAAATGGAAACTCACTGTCTTTTTATCTTTTTTGCACAGGTGGCCATGGTTCCTAAGAGCTATTGCTACTTCTGCTGTACTGCGTCCATCAGCTGCTAGCCATGCTCATCCCAGTGTATCTTTGGGGTGGCCTCTACCAAGCCTCCCAGTTTCCCTCAATTATCCTGAGAGTCACAGTTCATTTAAGCTGTCTGGCATGGGGTTGGTGAGGGACTGGTGGGCTCTGCTCACATTGGCCACCTCCTCTGCCCACTGAGCCCTGCTCACTTGGGGCTGGGAGCCCAGGTGTTGTAGTTCCAGTGCCTTTGATGACCTCCAGACTTCATCCAACTAGGGATATCCCTCCTCTCATCCCAGGTGGGGGCATATATCGTCCCAATCCTCTGGCTGGGTCTATGTCACCCGATACTCTGCTACTGGGGAAACACAGGGAGGTCAGGGGCCATATATCCTCCACCGTGGGTTTTTCCTTCCTGGCTGCTTCTCCAGAAGGGCACTAGAGGTAATCACCTCATCCTGCCAACTGCACCAATTGTCAGGGGCCCTATGATGGGCCAGCTGTGGTTGCAAAGAAAATTTCTGCAGCAAGTTTCCCAGGGAAAAGAACACACAGCAGAGTCACCATCCAGAAGAGAACAAATAGCAATTTTATTAATTGACCCATCCCTTATATATAGTTTCAGGGAAAATGGTGCACATCCATGGAAGGATGATGTGTGTATATGTGTTAACACTTTACCTAATCGTAGTTACATAACTACACATCTACAACTACATGAGATGTGTGCACATCTGTGGCTGTGTGGGGTCATGTCTTCACTGCAGGCCTGTACTTCCTCTGAGCCACCCATACAACATAAATTCTAATTACTGCTGGACCTTCTTTCTTTTAGCATATCAGAATAGGAGTGTAAAATATCAGTAACCTATATTCTCTTTCAAAGTGTACTGGAAGCTAAATTTTTCTAGTAATGTAATGAACTTGCTAATATTTTAAAGCTTATTGAAAATAGTCTCCAGGAATATATGTATAGGGAAGAAGAAAACAAGAGAGCAGGCAAAGAAGGATGAGATGGTGATGAGGGGGGAGAGAGTGAGAGAGAGAGCGAGAGCAAGAGTGAGAGAATATGAACAATTAATTTACTGCAGCAAGAAAGAACAACATATTTTAGAGGAATTCTGTATTCTCATACAATGTACTGTATTTACTGGCATGAATTTAGTTTATCAATTTTAAAAATGAACTAAGGAAACAGAAATCATCTCAGGACTTAAAATACACAGGAAGCTGGGCCTGTTTAGTAGTTGCTAAACATAATAGAACGGGATGGATCTAGGAATATCACTGGTGAGCATATAGCTGTCACCCAAAGGGTGGTTTGTTTATCATTTGTGTCCTTTTAGAGACATTGTTTTATGTTGGCCTTAGGCTTGTTAAATTTAAAGCCCTTGCTTACTTGCTCTTATTATTATTGTCTGATAACAAGTAGAGCTGATTTTCACTTCAGTATACCATAAAAAAATTAAATAAAGTAAATTGAGACATAAAGAGAATGAAGAGCTTACAATGTTCCTTTCATGGTAGATCTATCTAGCACCAGAAGTTAGGTATCAATACTTCTAATAAAAATATGGAAAATAAGTCAACTTTTTGTGTTAGCATTGCTTCTGACTAGCAAATAGGTGAATTTCCAGAAAGGAGTCTTCAATTTCATTTTGTTTATTTTTATACAACCCTGTGCCTATTGTTTTAATTAAACATATTCTTAGCCATTGGATTTGTGTCTGTATAAGAAGTACTAGTTTTTCTCTGCATCACAGTAACCAATTTTCAAGGATCCTTTAGCCTTTAGGATATCTGTGGAAATGATTACATTAGGCAATCACTGGGGCGTCAGTGACCTCTTCCTGCTCCACTGCAGGGCAAAGCTGTTCTGCTGAGTGTTTTGACTCCTGGCTTCTGCATTAACCTGGCTCCAGGAAATCAAGGAAAGAGCACAAAGTATGGATAAAAATTCCAGGTCACTGAATGACTGCACAACCTGAAACCCCAACTACTTCTTGGTAATGCAATCATTTTTCATTGCTAACAGAGAAGTGTCTTCTCATTTTAAAGCCACATTAAATAGGCAGAGAATATATACATACAAATCCTCAGGTTAAAATCGTGCATTAACCATAATTATTTCCTTTACTTTAGAGATTAGACATGACCTTCTGTGAATGTGTAAGCTTGGAAGGTTAAATAAGATCTGTTTTGGGTCATGATTCTATTATGAGATCTTAATCAGTATATAGTATCATACCCTGCTTGATGCTATTAAATGATATGTTAATTAGTGCAGAATTATAAGCCTAAATATTGCACAAGTCTTTTATTTTGCCCTCTATTATAAATATTTTTCCTTAACATTATTTACTTCTTGATATATTCATCTCTCTTTATACCTTAACTAGAATATTTATCACCAGTTTTTTTTTTAATCAGGATGCTTTAATTTTCTCAGTTTTGTCATTAAACATTTTCAAACACAAAGCTATGGTTTGTTCTTATCAAATACACTAAGGAAAAATTAAATTATGACCACAAAATATAATGTCTCCCATGCACCTTGGGTTATTAATTTTCCAAGCTTGTTACCTTGTCTTAAGTGCTTAGTATAGTAACTGATCACTTGTGAATTAGGAAATTAGCTACAATAATTATCATACTAATGAGCAGATATCTGATCAATGGGGTGAAATAGATCATGATTGTTTTGAAGGTTAGATATTCTTATTACTACCCCCTAGGAACCTCAAGTTTAGTACCAGGTCTATGAATAAATTTGCTATCTCCTAAGACTATAATAATGACAAACTAATGACAAACATTCTGCTAAATTTCCAGATCCCTTGTTAGAAGGCTTCAAATCATAGTGTGCCACCTGCCGACCGGTCCGGTCCATACCTATTTTTGAACCCCTGAAGTCCTACAACATTAAAAGGCCTCAGGAAAATAGCTCAGTGTGAATAGAAACTCCAGGCCATTGAAGAGTTGCTCAAACTGAAACCCAAAAGACTTCTTGGCAACACACTTATTTTTCACTTTTAACAGAGCAGTTTATTCTAAATCAGAAAGCCATATTACAGAGGCAGAGAATATATTCATGCAAATCCTTCTTAACCTAAAATGGTTAGAATGGTTCATTAGGTATAATCATTAATTAAATTTTACTAGTCTAGATTCAAAACAAATCCCAGGTCTCTCATGAAGTTCCCAAAAGTCTTTACTTAACTGTTCAAGGTAAAGTTCCAAACATCATCTTGAGGTAGAAATAAAAGAAGTAAGTAGAAAGAAGATACAAAAAAAGAGCTAGGGAAATGTAACTTTAATATGGAACCCTTTGGCAATATTCCCCAATACTTACTATTAGTGAGATTAGCCAGTCACAAAGAGTAAAGAAGCATATGTTAGGGAGAATGCGGATGTTAGGGAGAAGATTGGGCATAAGAGGGTCCCCAGATGAAAAAGTAGAGACCCTCAATAAACAAAGAAGTTGATTTAACAGAAGGGGATGGACGG
>PVLC010018638.1:0-31819 GCA_004027655.1 Graphiurus murinus
AAAAAAAAAAAAAAAGCAAACACCAATAGAAGGGAAACACCCATATATCCACTCACTGCTAACTTTGAAATGTGCAGGAAAGGTATTAATCTAGAAAATTCAATGGGAAGAATTTAAGGCTTTGAAAGCATTAGCAAATGCCATGCTTGGCTGTCAGGCCTCCATTCCCTTGTCTTTAGCACATGGCAGACATTGCTAATCGATGACAGCACTTTTCCTCACTGAACCCAGTGCACAAATACCTCCAGCATAACTCTCAATGCAGCCACTACCAATCGACCAGTGTTGGCTCTCGAGATGAAACTTATTTGCAATCCCATCTTTACAGCCTGCAATGATCAATATAAGGACTCAAAGGACTATTTCATTTTTGAACAGGGAGGGCTGTGTAGGTTTTTATTACCATACACAGCCCGTGCTATAGGGACCAATATGTAAAGTGGTAATCAATGAGTCCTCTGTCCATCCATCCAGGAAAATATTTATTGGGCTAGGCACTGACTATCCAGAGATGAGTTAACACAGCCCTTGACCAAGCAGAACTCTGGATACAGAAATCACACATCTGATCCCCAAAGAGATTCTCATCCGGAGAAAGAGAGGAATTCAGCTGAAAGGTGTTCCTACAGCAGTTTCCTAACTTCTGGCCAGGTAATAGGGTGCAACTGTGGGAAGTTATGCCAAGTGTCAGGTGGTCTCCTTGACCTTCAGGCTCCACGGATCCCACTGTAGCATAATGAAGGATCTGCAGTGGTGAAACCTGCTCGTTGGCATTATTCAGGCTTGTAAGAATATACCTCTGGGCAGAGATGAGTATAACTTTCCTCCCAGCCACTTGGCTGTGCAGAACTGTGCTGGGAAAAATATTTCTTCCCTGTGTTGTTTCATGTGCGATTCTCTCTCCTCCCTTGCATGCTCAGGGCAACGAGCGCCGTGCAAAAACCAGCAAGTACAGCAAGTCAAGTAAGCAGCCCTCTGCAGCTGAGTGATAGCGGCCAGGGGGCAGAAGCGCACTCTGCCCAGTTTCCTTGCTGTCCTGACATTCAGGAGTCCAGTCCTTGATGACAGTATCTCTCCTTCTTTTGTGGCTACACCACACTGTCCATCTCCTGCCAAGCCCGTGATTGTCCTAGTGATCATCTTCTCAAAACAGCTCCCCTCCAGGGACAGCCCCATCATTTGTTCCAAAGGACGGGAATGAATAGGCAGGGACTGATGTATGCTGGGGTTTCGGTCCAGCTGCCAATATAGGAACTCAGGGTATGCTAAGGGGGGTCATGGAAGCGAGGCACAGTGCAGATGCTCAGAAATGCAGAAGACAGGTACAATATAGGGATGCTGCTTGAGAAAAGAAAGGGAAGACGAAACGCCTCCCTACACATGCTCACGTTCACTCCCTGTCATTCCTTGCATTCATGTCCATTTGATGAGCTACATTTCCTGGAGGAGACGGCACTCAGCTCTTCACAGGAATAGGTGACTAACTCACGTCTCAAACTATTATAGAATTTCTCATTTCAATTGGCATATCCTATCAAGGAACATACGTTCTATGGGGATTGGCAGCCTAGCCAAGGTGACTCATATGAGCCTGAGAAGGAGGGAGAGATGGGGCGGGGGAAGGGTATGAAATTCTATTGGCTGTGTTGTGTGAAATGGTAATGTTTAAATTTTACAGAGTATCATGCTCTGACCAAGAGCCTACAAGGTTTAGTATCCTTGTCCAAGGATATTAAATACAGAGGAGAATCCTTTTTTACCTGCTTAAATTTCCCAAGAATCAGAGTCGGTCCCAGATGGCTTTGTAAAATGGGCCTTTTACAAAAGAGAGAGAGTCAACATGGCACAGCAAAGTCCTGGGATCAGAGGGAGGGCTTCTGAGTGTAGGCCCTGCCACGCGGTAACCAGGTGGCCTGGACATGACCCTTAACCTGTCACATTTCGAGTTTCTTTCTCTACCTGTGTGATCTGCTCAAAACATTGTTGTGATTATATAATAACATCAAAGGTAGGATGGGAAACACTTTATAAACCAAAGCACCCTAGAAAGATATTACATATAAGCATTTTATTGTACTTAAAAATTGGGTGCTGGGGGTGTAACTCAGTGGTAGAGTGCTTGCCTGGCATGCTCAGGCCCTGAGTTCTACCACACCCCCAGAAAAATATATGTAGCTCCACCGAACACTTTATATAGGTAGGCTAATATGCAAATACAGATTTTTACAATAAAATTCCTTTTTGTTCACATTAAAGAACAAACTATGTTTTCATTGCAGAACAATTTTATAAACAGAAACAAAAGGAAGAAAGTACAAATATCTATAATTTGAAGTAGTCCCCTTAGGCTAAATGTTAATATATTGTTTGGCTATTAAAAACACATATCCATTGTAGTATAAAATAGCAATCTGAAAAGCATAGTGGTTTAAAATAGCAACAGCTAGTTCTTGTTTAACTATATCAGTGATTCTCAACCGGGGTGACTTTGACCCACCCCCAGTCCCATCCCAGGGATATTTGGCAATGTCTGGAAATATTGTTGGTTGTCACAACTGGAAGGATGTTGTTACTAGAATCCTCAGATAGAGTCTGAAATACTGCTAAACCAGCCACAGTGTGAAGAGTGGCCCCAACACAGAATTCTACAGCCACAAATGCCAACAGCACTGAGGCTATTCCTGTTCATCGTCAGTTCATGAGGACTTGGCCCAATGTCAACCTCATTCAAAGACATACACCTGTGGGATCTCCACTACCAGGGATATGACCAGCAAAACCTAGCAAAAGGAGAAGCTGAGAAACCACGTGCCGCGTCCTAGAGAAATCTGTCTGCAAGTGGCGCATAAACTTCAAGCCCTTCTCTCTTTGGCAAAGTCAGTCACATCCTCACTCAATGGGGCAGGAAGTACCATCTGATGGTGTTCCTGGAAGGAAGAGCACCAGAAATTTCAGTGAGCAGCCCAGATGATTTCTACATACACCACAGCGATACCTGACCCAGTGATTAGCCTTTGTGTGCATCCTCAATTCTTGTCCTGAAAATAAACCCTGGTGGGTTTTATTCATATTGTTAAATTGTCCTGAAATTTTGCGCCATTTACCTTCCTACCAACTGGCAGCCCCGTCTAAGCGCCCATTTCATTTACTCGAACCTTTGCATAAACTAGGTATTACTATTTTTTGAAGCTCTGTCAGTTTGAAAGGTAGATACCATTGTTCTAAATGCAGCACTTTTGGCACTCTGCATTGCATTTTTTAAGACATAGTCAATTTAAAAAAAAATCGGCCTTAAGCCATTTGTAGCCTACCAACTTGAATTCTTATGGGGATGGTGTGTGTACAGACAGCAGAAGCCTAGTGCATCTTGCCAAATATTTGAAATCCTACAAACCGTGTCAGATTTGCTGAACCCTGGTTCTAGAAAAAAAAAAAAAAAACAGATCAGACTGGGGGAAAAAATAATCTGACCTAGCTCCAGTGCTAGGCATCAAAGGAAATCTCAGATGCTGTTGCCACAAGTCAAAATCTTGGGTAGTTAAGGCGGTGAGCAAGTTTGCTTGACAGTTCCTCGCTGATTGCTGCTGATATGTCAAGCCAAGTAAAACCCTTTGCAAGAACAAGTCAATAATCGGCAAATTAGGTACATGATTAACCTGAGTGAGACAACAAGATGCAGTTACCGCTTGGGAGCCCTGCTGGGACTTTACCTTCTCCACAGTCCTATTTAGTAAATATTAAAAATGCCTATTTCATCACTTAGACTGACAGAGCCCCCAGTCCAGTGACTTCTGAGGCATAGGGTGGGCTCAGAGCTCCAGCAGCTTGAATGAATGGAGGTACTAGGGATTGAGTGGCGGGAAGATGGAAGCAGACACCCTCAACCCCTGATTTACTTGGAGCTGTTTCTATGGGACAGGAAGCAAAGCTATCCACACATTTAACGTATTAACCAATGGAAGAGAGCTGCTTAAGAGACCACCAGTTGCCCTGTGATCATACCAAATAAATGCCGATATGGCAGACTGGGCATTCGTGCACTCTGATAAAAATTAGCTTAGCATGTGATCCTAGCCATCCTCTCCAGTGGAATTCCACTAATGTCATTTTTTAAAAGCAGATTTATAGATGGCGAGGTATGGTGTTCGTTAGTTTTTGCCAGCTCATGTTTATTCCTTTCTATTTCATAATCTTACTTGAAAATGGACACTCCCTTGCCTTTTGCCCTTCTTTCTTGCCCTGCTGAGTAAATCTACTCATAGCTTTAATTATAGGGAGGGGCTAGTTGGGTTCCTGGGACTCTGGAGGGCCTGCTGTCCTGGGCTCCTGGCTCTGTGACTTTGCCATTGACTCTGAGCCCTCCCTGCACCCAGTTACTATTCAAGGTGACTCTCCTGGGCCTCCCCCTTCCTGTGCAGCTGCAGGTAGAGGCAGTGCCAGGATTTGGTGGTCAGCTGCTGTTACACATGACATAGCAATTTGTAGATGCCCCCAAGATGTTATTTAATTTCATTTTGAAGGGAGGCATACTTTTATAGGCTTGTCTTTTAGAACCTCTCTTTCCCCAAGATCTTGAAGTGTAGAGAAAGATTTTGTGAACCCAATCAGATTCTTCTCTATTGAACTGAAAGTGTTTGGGAAAAGAGACTTTCTCAGAAGATCCCCTTATGTTTATCTGGAAGCATCCTCTCCCTCCTGGGCAACTCAGAGAAATCTCAAGGGATGCTGGAGTTGACTGCAGAGCTCAGGTGGTACACAGGGAAAATGCCGAATGTTTTTTGAGAAGGTCACTGCTGGAGTTCATGGCACTGAAAGAAAGAAACGGAATAAAAGAAAAGCTGGGCATGGTGGCACACTCCTGTAATCCCAGCCACTTGAGAGGCAGAGGCAGGAGGATTGCAAGCTGGAGGCCAGCCTGGGCAACTTAGTGAGACCCTGTCTCAAAAAGGAAAGGAAGAGATAGGAGAGGACAGAGGAAGAAAAGAAAGAAGTAAAAAGGAAGGAAGGAAGGAAGGGAGGCAAGAAGGGAAAGAGGGAAGGAAGAGCAGTGCCACATCACCTAATTAGAGTCTGGTGTAAGTAAGGTATTTGCAAATTTTTTAAGCCAAGGAATTTTATCTTCAAGTGAAATTTTATATAGAATGCCAGATATAAAACAGATAAAACTAACAATTTTATTAGCATAAGTATAGTTTCTAGTTCAAATCTATATTTATTATTATAACATTAATCTCTGTGTATGTATATTTTTATATGTGTGTATATCATCCCTTAGTATCCATGAGAGTTTTGTTTCAGGATATAAAAATCCAAGGACACTCAAGTCCCTTATATAAAATGGCGTAGTATTTGCATAGAATCTACGCACATCCTTCTGTAGACTTTAAATCACCTCAAGACGACTTTTAATATCTAATACAGTGTAAGCACCATATAAATAGTTGTTGTATTGTATTGTTTAGCAGTGACAGGAAAAGCTGTCCATGTTCAGTATAGACGCAGGGTTTTTTCTAGATGTTTCCAATCTGTAGTTGATCGAATCCATGGATGCAGAATCCACAGATACTAAGGGCTGACCATACAGGTGGATCTAGATCCAGAGAGACTTGACTCACGAGGGTGGACGTCCCTAGGAATAACAAGAGAGAACAGGATTGGGAATCAGTTGTTCAAAGGACTTGTTCTTATCTGTAATAAAACATTGAAACTTAGCCAGGCGCAGCAGCTCACATCTGTAATCTCAGTACTTGGAAGGCTAAGGCAGGAGGATTGCAGGTTTGAGGACAGCGTCAGAAACTTAGTGAGACTCTGTTTCAAAATAAAAAAATGAAAAGGGCTGGGAGTGTAGCTCAGAGGTAGAATCCTCTGTGTGTGTGTGTGTGTATGTGTGTGTGTGTGTGTGTATGTGTGTGTATGATTAGCAAGCATGCTCCCTATCTCACACACACACACACACACACACACACACACACACACACACAGTCTGAAAATAAATATGACAAAATCTTAGCATATATTCATCTGAGTTTTTGAAATTAGGATATTTGTTACCATATTCTATACTCCCCTAATTCCTGTAGCACTTTTCTCCTGAAGGAAAGCAATTCAGTAGTGTGACACAATAGAGCCTGTTTCAAGTACTCAGCATGGGGAGGATCTGGATGGTGACTGATCACACCTCAACCACTCTCCAGATTTAATTGATTTATGGACTTTGTTTTCTTTGCACAGTTTTGAGAAAAATTCTAATGAATACACTTAAGCAGTTTAGAAGAGCCGCAGCACTTTCTTTAATCTTTTCCTTTGCAGGCTGCGGACACTCCTCAATTAAATTGATCCACAAGCTTGGGAAAGAAGTGAGAGAAATTAATTGTTTCAAGGTTAAATCACTTAAAATATCTAATGACTGCTCAAGTCCCTTCCCTTGGATACACAACTAGAAGAGTTGTACCCAAGCTTTGAAACTCTCTTAAAACAAACACACACACACACACACACACACACACACACACACACACACACAGTCTCCTTTGTGGGATCTGTTATATGTTCACTCATAATTCAGCACTGGTTTACTGGTTTACATCCTAGTGTGAGCAGGTGCCCCTGTTCTGCTCAGCTTTGCTTGCCTGAGATCCACAGCTCAATCACTTCCCTGACTTGATCTGAGCAGACACACCTCAGCCTGCTCAAAAAACATCCCAGTGCAGAGTGGTGAGCTTCCTAATGACAGCTACAGATGTTCAAGTCTGTGTTCAGAGATGTTAGGAAGGGCTTTCACAGAAACAGCTTTAAAGATTGAAGCCATTCCCAGTAAAAATGCATTGTAGGGAAGCAACCATTGTTATAAGAAAACAATATTCGAGCCAGGTATGGTGGCGCATGCTTGTAATCCCAGCGTTTGGGAGGCTGAGACAGGAGGATCCGGGTTTGTGGCCAACCTCAGCTACCTAGTGAGGCACTCCACAACTTAGTGAGACCCTGTTTCAAAATAAAGAATAAAAAATAGAGTTGGGGGTATAGCTCGGTGGTAGAGTTCAATCCCCAGTACCGCAAAAAAAAAAAAAGAAAACAATATTCATTTATCATTCATCTGGCCCCTCATGAAAGTGATCTCCACTCAGAAACCCCCTCCCCATTTAACATTAGCATATGTGCCCACACATACTAATCATAGTAGCCAACATGCCAGGACTGTTTATCCTCCTAACAGCCCTAAGATTTAGGTCCTATCAGGAGCAACCCCTTTTTATAGACGTAAGACCTAAGACGGAGTCTAGAGCCCAAAAGCTGCTCTGTGTTGGGCACAGCAATCAGACAGCCTCCTGTCTAGTGCTCAGTCATTTCTAGGAGCATCTGCACTAACGTGAATCCCAACATTTATGGAGTGAAATTCCAACTCCTGCCCCAAACCGGAATTTCATCAAGTCAGTGGAAGTGGTGCTGGGGATCTTCCAGATGAGTAGAAGGAAAGCCATGGTAAATACAGACCCGACCCGGCTGAGGAAGCACACGTGAACACCAAGGCAGAGAAAATTAAAAAAAGAAGGTGGCAAGATCAGCACTTCAAAGAGAGTGAATACAAA
Organism: Graphiurus murinus; assembly: GCA_004027655.1. Classification (NCBI taxonomy): domain Eukaryota; kingdom Metazoa; phylum Chordata; class Mammalia; order Rodentia; family Gliridae; genus Graphiurus; species Graphiurus murinus. Next base: position 7,587 of record PVLC010018638.1, read on the forward strand.
AACATTCTGAAAAGAGATCCTGGGAATCTAATGAAGACATCCACTGTGCTTACAGAAATGTACTTTCTGGTTGTGTTGGGGTGGTCAGACTAAAGTGATGCTGTATTGTTCCAGTGTAGCTCATCGATTCCAAGATGCACATAATACTCATCTTTTGACATCTCTGAGAACAGAGTGCGTTTGGCAATCGATGAAGCTGAGATAGAATGAAATGTTTGATATCACATTTTGGGGCATGCATGAAAACTCAATAGTCAGTCTAACAATGAGAGTGTAGTTGCAAATGTAGCCCGAATCTTCCTGAGTATGAGATAAAAATAAACATTTTATGACTAGAGTTTCCTTTTGCAAGATAAAGTCCTAATCAAACAGCTTCCCATTTGTTAAGTGCATTCACTTTAAGTGGCCTCTTATGCATTTGAAATATCCTCAGATAACTAAATCCTACTATATAAATCAAGAGTTTAATGATAATTTTCAAGATATAGAAGTACCTATTTTTGAAATAACATTTAAATGGGCATTCTGTGGAATGTGTGTGCTGTTGTTCTAGACACAGGAGAACGAGGGCAGGAGAAGGGGAATCCAGCCCCCTGAGGTACAACCTGCAGCATTCCAAGCTGTGTGACCTTCGGCAAGTCACTCTACCTCTGTGTGCTGACTCAGTCATTCCATCTGTAAAATGGGGATAATAATAGAATGTGCTCAGGGCAATGTTGCCAGATATAAATGAGAAAATTTTCACAAAGCACTTAAAATTGTGCTCACATATAGAAATGGTGTAAACTATTATCATGTATTTCAGAACAAGCCCCCAGACCAAACAGATTTCAATGGGTGGTTTTGATTTGTGTTTTTCTCACTATGCAGTAATATATAGTTCTAATAAGAAAAATAGAAAACATGAACATTTTAGTATCCAGTTTTCTGCCCATATATATTAATCATATTTGCAAATACAGGAGCACACTATGCAGTGTCTTCACCTTGATTCTTGGATTAATAATAAGGAGGAGGGGGAAAATTCTTCCAAATCTGAATATGCTTCCATACACTGATTTTGTTTTTTTCATGTATCTTCCTAAAGGTTTTTTTTTGTACTTTTACTGATGTAATGTAATTATATATCATAGTGAGATTCAAAGTGATACAAACATGCATACACATATCACCTGATGTATTTCCCTCTACAAACTTCCCTCCCTGTACTTCTTAGTTTGGTAGTGAAACCTTATTGTATAGACATAGCCATATTGAAACTGTTCCCTTTCCTTCCTCAATCCTCCTTTCCCCCTTCTCCACCTCCCTCCTCCCCCTTCCACTATTTTACTGTTTTATCTCCTTATTTGACTAAAGTCTCTTTAGCCTCCTATTTTTTTTCTGACTTCCACATATGAGAAAAAACACACAACCGTTGACTTTCAGAGACCTGCTTTTGATGGTTTCCTTTTATGAGCAGAAACTTTTTAGTTCAATGCCATCCCACTTATTAATTCTTTTTTTAATTTCCTGAGCTTTGGGGATCTTAGTGAGGAAGTTTCTACCTGTGCCTATATGTTAAAGAGTGTTAGACCTATGCCTTCCTCTAGTAATTTCAAAATCTCTGGTCTAATTTCCAAGTCTTTAATCCATCTAGAGTTGACTCTTGTGCAGGGTGAGAGGTAGGGATTTAATTTAATTTTTCTACAAATCCTTTTTCAATACTATAAATCATTCTAAAGTAAATATCGTTGGAGGTTGTGTGTGTGTGTGTGTGTGTGTGTGTGTGTGTGTGTGTGTGTGTTTTAAGTAATTTTCTTGTGATAAAAATAATATCCTTATGATGAATTCTTAGAGTGGAATTACTAGCCTGAAGGATTTGTAATAAATACATCAAGCCTGATAACAATAATACTGGGCATAAGAAAAGCTACCATCAATTGAGTACTTACCGTGAGCCTGGCCAAGCTCTTATGACCCCAGAGAAGGCTACCTTTATAATGTCTTCCTCGGGATGGGGAAAACAGACTGTGACAGCCACTTGCCAAGGCCATTCTGCTGCCTGGTGACAGATGCAGGTGATGCTTTGGGGACAGCCAGCCAGAGTCAGCGATTCTGTGCCTCCTTAGAGCTCAGGAAGTCATTCTGTGACCGGGAACATTCCCCATTTGCTCCCTCTCCTTGGAGATATATTTTATATATTTTCACAACCAGCCCACAGGAGATCCTCCTATTGATCTTGGGAGGGCAAAGAGCCACACGTGACACTTCTGATAAACTGTCAGCTAAAGACAATTAGATGGGAGGGTGCAGTAAATAAGAAATCCCACCATGAAGCACTGAGATACAAAATCTCTGTTCTTCTGACTCCACAGTATGGCCTTTGTACACCTTGGGAAATCTTTGTAATGCCCATCAGTTTCACACCCTTGACCCCAAGGCATCTGGAGCCAACACTGTGGCTCACTTGGTCTTCAGGACAATACCCTCTGGCCTGCTCCTGGGTTGGATCAACAGGCTGTGTGAGGAGCACATGATGTGTGGGAAGGTGAACTGTAAAACCAACCCATTCATGGCCTCAACAAATACTCACTGATCCCTGTACTGCAGATACAGAGATAAAAGGCGTCAGTTCTACTGTAAAGAGATGGGGGTATGACAGGTTAGGAAATAATGGTGACATCAAGTAAAGAGAGCCCTGAGATGCTGCGTGGGGCAGATAATAAAAATGGGCACTCTACAATCATCCTGGTCTGGGTTTGCACCTTACCTCTGTCGTGTAGTATCTCATATGTTTATAGATGAGTTTCTCCCGATTCAGTCTCACCATTCATAAAATGAGGACTATTCTGAATCAGGTTGTTGTGAGAATAACTGACTTAATGCCTAACGAATAGTAAGCACCCTATGGGGATCAGTCCATCAATCTAACTGGTCTACCTCCTTCACAAGTAGCCTGGCAACAAGGAGCTCTACTGGGAGAATGGCCAGGCCTCTGGCCAAAGCTAGTACTGATCTGCAGGCTCAGTGTTAGCTGCTCATTAAGGCTCTGATGTAGATTGCAAAACACAGGATCTTTCTACTCAGTCAAGGGCTCCTCGTTCTTCTCCATCCTTCTACAAATATACAAGGTAACAGAGCCTTGAGGTAACTCTCCTGGAGCACACTGCATCCAGCCATGTCCAGCCTAAGCATGGCTCTCTGGGGATTGTCGAGGTGTGAACAGAGTGCCTCCTGCCAGCACTGTGCTTTTGTATGTTTCTTGGAGTCGATGCTGTATGTCATTTGCACTATGCCTAGTGTATTCAACAAATGTTAACTATTACTGCTGCTAAAGAGTTGGGGAATATCAAGGCAACCCGCCTCTTCAAGCTTGTGAGGAGTTTAGGCCACTTTCCGGAGGAGAGGCTATCAGCTGAATCTTGGAGGGTATTATGGTTTGGATCTGCAGTGTCCTACATAACCTCATGTGTCAGCAATGCAGCAGTATTCGGAGGTGAAATCATTTGAGTCGTGAGGGCTCTAACCTCATCCATGGATTAATCCATTTGATGGATTAATAATTTGAATGGATTTTCTGGGCACTAACTGTAGGCAGGTGGGAAGTGGTTGGTGGAAGTAGATCACTGAGGGCATGGCATTGGGGACTGTATCTGTCCCGATCCCTTCCTTCCTCTCATGCTCTATCTGCTTCTGGCCATCATGAGTTGAGCTGCTGTCTTTCACCATGCCCTACCACCATGGTGTTTCTGTCTTGGGGATGCCAACCATGGACTGATCCTCTGAAACTGTGAGTCAAGTAAACCTTTCCTCCTCTAGGTTGTTCTTATCAAGTATTTTGGCCATCATAATAAAATGCTGACTAATACAGAGGGTAAGTTAAGCCAGTGAGGAAAGAAAGAAGAAAGAGAGAGAGAGAGGAAGTAAGAAAGAAAAAGAAAGAAAAGCTTTTCTAAGCCGAAGACAAATGGTGATGCCTCTCATTGTGCAGGCTTTAGGAGCTTCACAAATTACTGTCTTCTTTATAGACACTACAATTTTCTGTGGCCTTTGCTCGCCAAGAGAGGCAGACCTTTTCCTTTTTGAACTGGCTCTTGTAGGCCAGGAGTGGCCGAGGCAGGGTGACCCCTCTGGAAGTCCCGTGGCTATGCCTGTGTTGAGCTGGTGAAGATTTATAGCTGGGTATGAAACCCCCACTGGGAACACATGTTCAATGAAAGGCAAAAGTGCCCGAGCCCAATACAGCTCGGAGTCACCTTTTGAACTGGAAACATTCACTTTTCTGTGCTTTATGGACAGTCTTGTAAAGAAATCAGGACTTATGGTTTTCATCTGTTTCTCCCTGTTCTTAGAAGTTTCATGTGAGACGGTTAGCATTTTTCAGAGGAGACCTAGTCTGCAGATACATCATTCTGCCACATGCATGTCATAATGTTGTATTCAGCCAAACCTACTGTGTGCCATGTATCAAGGGGCTGCAGCAGTAGATAAGGCAGAGCTGGCCCTGCCCTACCTGCCAGAAAATGCATCATTCCTGCCTTGCCCTGGCCAAGGCTGGTCACTGCCTTCCTTAGGAATCCCACTCTGAAACAACTTTGAGAAGAGGGGCCCTTGGATGTGCCACATATTCACTTATCCCTTAGTACAGAGTTTCTCTCCTTTTCTACGCATTTTTATTCCCCCACCTTATTCCTCTCCATCCCAGACATTCAAAATATATCCCTTAAAAAAATGAAAAGAAGAAAAATAAAGACAAAATATGTTCCTTTGGAACTTAGAAACCATGATTTTAGGCTCATTATATAGGAAAAATCTTGGCAGAACCTATAATCTGCTTATCTTCAGCCAGCAAACCTCCAAAGGCCCTGCCAACCCCAGAGGGTCCTCATTGGAGTTAGGCTCAGTAAACACTCCAGCTCAGCTTTCTTATTATTACAGAAAGAACTCAAGTTTCTTCTTTTATAACCATCTACCAGTGTCTCTTAAAACCTTCATTGGCCTCACATTACACTGAAAGGAAACTCTGAAGTTGTTCTAGGATGCAAACTTTGAAAGGATGTCTCCAGTGTGCACCAAGTGCTTGCCCATAGTAGGTCTCAGCAGATGTCAAATGAATGATCAGTACCTGGCCTGCTGGATGCATCTGCAGTATGGTTAACTTAACTAAAAATCTCTTCCTCACTCTCCATACCCCACCATATCAGCCTTCATGCTCTCACTCAGCCACATCTAGCTTGTTCTGCCTCTATGTATCAGTCAGCTTCAGTTACTTCAACAAATACCCGAGGTAAATCAACTTATAGAGAGAAAAAGTTGATTGAGCTCATGGTTTTGGAATCTTCAGTCAATGGTGGATGGACCTTGTTGTTTTTGGTCTGTGTTGGCCCATCATAGCCTAAGCATGAAGCAGAACAAACCCATTCACCTCATGGCTGGGAATGGAAGGGGGGGAATAGGAAGAGGAAGATGCTGGAGCCCCACTATCCCCTTCAAGAACCTACTCCAAAGACCTTAAAACCTCCCCATATACACCCTTTTAAGGTTTCCACCACCTCCTAGCAGCACCAAGATGAGGGCTAAGCCTTTAAAATGCAGACCTTTAGGGGACATTTAAAATACAAACCACAGTACTCTGCCTTTTGCGATGGGAGTCCACTCTTCCTGGAACCTTCCTCCTGGGTTTCCACCTGGCTCCTGCCCTACTTCTGTCAGGCCTCTACTCAAACATCATAGGGTCACTGAGTCCTTTCCTGACAAATGAATCTGAAACATGTGATATTCCCTCACATTTTATCTTCTCATCCTGCTTTGTTTTTCTTAAATCCACTTTTATTTAGGTCTAGTTTAAAAAATACCTGAGGCGCGTGTGTTTTAAGTGAATACTTTGATTCCTAAAATTTGAGGCATGCATCCACCTGATGCAGAACATCGTCACCCTCTGCAGGGACCCCACCCAAGCCTGAGCATGCTGCGCCCCATCCTAGCCAGTGCTCTCTGCCACTAGACATTGGATTTGTCCGTCCTCGAGTGTCATGTGCAGGGACCCATGTGCTCTTTGTATCTGGCTTCTTTCACTCAGCAGGGTGCCAGTGGGATTTCCCCTGTGGTGTGTGTATCAGTGGCTCATTCCTTTTATTGCTGAGTAGATTTTCAATTGTATGGATATAGGGTGGTCCCTCCTGAAACCATGGACAGTACCTAACCCTATACATATTATGCTTTTTCCTATGCATACATATCTCTGATGAAGTAGGTTTTTACCTTCTTTTATGTGTGTGGTACTGAGGATTGAACCCAGAGGCATTCTACTTCTGAGCTACACCCCCAGCCCTTTTTAATTTTCACTTATTTGAAGCAGAGTCTCACAAGGTTGCTGAGGGTCTTACTGTGTTGTTGAGGCTGACCTCAGACCTGCAATCCTCCTGTCTCAGCCTCCCAAGTACTGGGATTATAGGCATACACCTGGCTTATTTTTTTAACTTAGTATAAATGCCATTCAGTATTTCACAGTCTCCCAAGTAAAGACCTGTTTTTTAATACTGTGATATTCCAGTTATATCGCTTATAGCATGTTGTTATTCTTCATTCCACATGAACCAACAAGGGAAGATTAGAGACTTAAAATAACTGAACAATAGCCATTCATTCCATAAACATTTATTAAACACCAAATGCTAAGCCTCATGCTAGAGTCACGTACCTATGATAAAACTTAATTTGTAGATGAGACACAGTAAGAGATTAACAATAACTAATAATAAACCAGAATAATTATAACAGCATGCTGTAACAAAAGTTACATGAACATGGTCTCGGTTGGTCTCTCTCTCTCTCTCTCTCTCTCTCTCTCTCTCTCTCATATTAATGAATGAATCAAGAGAAATATTAATATTTTCAAGCCACAGCTGACAGCAGGTAGCTGAGACCACGGAGAGTCAAAGTGCAGACAAGGAGGGCTCTTGTACAGCAGCTTGTCTGCACATGCATCAGCTGATGGCTCTTCGGGTCCTCCGGCTAGCTTGCTTGCTTATTCATAGCCCCATCACGCCCTGACATTCTGTTCCCTGTTGGCAATGTCCACTCCAGGAGGACAGGAGCCTCCACATCGTTTGCCACTGTGTCCCCAGTACCCCGAGCAGCGCCATGCATGCAATAGGTACTCAATGATTGTTGAACAAATGATTGTTTTTATATCAGTTTCACCCTTTAACATAAACAAAGACAAGAATCAAGCTTAGAGTTGTACTTCAGATCTTTCTTTTTTATGAACCCCTATTTAGAAATCATTAGGTGAATACACACACACACACACACACACACACACACACACACACACACACACACACACGCAAATAAGAGAAGGCCGACCAGTACCCTATACTAGCTCCCTGTTTGTAGGCTGTACTGACTGACTGATACTACAGTGGATTCGGGATGTTTTCTCTGTAGCTGGCTGATTGACTATGAATCTCACCCCCACTACCTGTTGACTTTCAGGCAAGTTATATAGTCTCTCTGTGCCTCAATGTTCTCATAGACAAAATGGGGCTATAGTGTTTTTATGAGCACTAAGTTGTTTTTAGTGTTTTATTTTGTTTTGTATTGATTCATTTTGTTTTGTTTTGTCTGTACTGGGGATTGAACCCTAGAAACATCCTACCTCTGGATATGAAACAAGGTCTCACTACGTTGCTGAGGCTAGCTAAAACCTGCAGTCCTCCTGTCTCCGTCTCCCAAGTACTGGGATTACAGATAGGCGCCACCACGCCCAGCTAAGTTCTTTTTGTTTCTGATTATAACTTTTTCCACTCGTGCAAGAGGACATGTAATGAAAGAATCAAGAACCCCGCCATGGCAGATGAATTCTACCCCACTCTTGATTTTCAGGCTCCTCGTTTGGTTCCTTTCTTCCCTGTGCTTGATTCTGACTTGCAGAGTCTGGTAAGATGCGATGCTGCAATGTGGATTAGCAAATGCTGCTGCTTCCTGCCTGGAAGCTGGGGCCGGGGGGGGGGGGGGGGTCCTTCTTACGGTGGCCCGAGCAATGCCCACAGCTGAGCCAATTGCCTCTAGTTAAGTAACTCAGACACTGGAAGTAGAAACTGAACAGAGAGTCCTGAAAAAGACAAGTGAGGCCGTGCTCAGGGACGCCGGCCTCCACTAGCGCCAGCTGTCTTCTCTCCACCCTTCCCTTAGTGCTGAGCCCCTTTGAAAGGGAGCAAAGACTTTGTGCTGAGCTTTAATGAGGAGTCAGCTGGGCGCACTTTGCCACGGGCCTGGCTGGAGGCAGAGAGAGATGAACAGCCTCCGGGAGTGACCCACCGCCGCCAAGTCGTTCCCCCCATCACGGATGTGAGCAGAGGCCCAGTGGTGATGTGGCTTCAAGCAGCCTAGCGCACACAGGCTGCTCCCCCGATCCCAGCAACTGCCGAGCACACCCCACCATTTGAGACGGAATCAACATCCGACATCGGGGGCCGGGACGCTGCCAGGGGGGAGCAAGCGGAAGGGCCAGCCAGTCATGGGAAATGTCACCATTTATGGCTTTTCCCAGTCCTCGTCAACCCTGGGTGAGCAGGCCTTCCAAGTAGCAATAAAGTTCTTTTCCCTGTTTCCCAGGGTCCTGGACCCAGTTGTAATGTCTTCCTGAAGGGCAATGAGTCTGTCTTTAACCTTGCCCTCTCTGGCAGGTGTGCGGCAGTGTGGCTTCCAGGAGCATGGCTGGCTTCTCACACACACCCCACGTGGACCCCTTCCCTTCTGGGCCAGTGACAGGCCCCTGCTCAGTGGTCCAGGCACCTCCTCTCTCCTGCAGCTCTTTTGGAAACCCACTAAGTTATCTTAATTACCCTTCCTCCTCGGTCTCTGCCAAGAAGTTGGGAGATTCATAATTGGATCAGTCAAATATTTGCTGTGGTTTATTTCTTCCCCTCTCGAGCTCTCGTAAAAGTTGCACGTTCATGCCACTTTTGGGCATGACTAATGACTCGCAGGCACGGCCCTAGCACTGCATGCCAGCGAGGGTTATTTTGCCAAGGCCGGAGGAAGCGAGAGGACTTTGAGGAGAGGAGTTATCAAGCTATCCACCCAGGTGGCTGCAGGAGGAGACATGGGTTGTTTTGAGAGACAGATCCGCCCCCCTCAACACACACACACAGATACACCCTTCTGTTGGGATTTGGTCGTGTGCCTTCTGCCCCTGCCAGGTTATCTGCAGACCTATCAGATAGAATGTGCCGTAGCACCACCTTCTTAGTCGACAAAGCACAGCATGGTCCCCCAAGCATCGGTGTCCTGGATTGATCGCCATGGGGTCCTGGGACTGAAAATTCAGATGTCCCTGGTCCTAAGCCCAAGGTATCAATTCCCAGTGATGGGCCATGGAAAGAGAACTTTGGAGGCATAAGCTTTTGGAAAACAACCTCCTTCTGGTAGCAGCCAGTCCACCAGGTTTGCTGGTAAGGCCGTAGTCTAGGCTACCAGTCCTAGAGAGCAGAGACTCCCCTGAACCAGGTGGCCTCCCCGCTCACCAGCTCTCACTGACTTGACTCCTCGTCTTGGAAGATGGCCCCCAGGTATGACTCAGTTGAATTACCTTGTATTTCTAGCCTCCTACCCTTCCCCAAGTTACAACAGCAGTGCATGATACCACCTGATTCTGCAAGGAGGGAAGTCATGCAATCCACTCTAGAGTACTCTGGAACCTGCAGAAGGTAAGAGAGGTACAGATGGGACGGTAGGGAACACAGACACCCTAGGCATGGCAGAGCTGGAATTTCACCAGCAGAAGATGCTACCAGGGTTTCCTGGGTGGTCCTCCCCTTCTGCCTGATAGAAAATGGGAAATATGCTAAAACTTTCCATGGTCCAGGGAAGTGAACTGGGAAGGAAGAGAGGTGTGGAGCCAGGAAATCTAGGAAAGCCACACTGAAGTAACAAATCTCGTTGCTTGGGTGGCTTCCTGTGGTGAGCGAGCAGCCATTGATCCCTTGTGACACAATGCCAGGCCCTCCTCCAAGTGTTAATCCTAGCATCCAGGTCGCTCCTGTCCTGTGGCTTGCCATCTCGGGCTTTAATAAGGGTGTCCTGGTACCCTCCGGGGTAGACGGGGATGGAAGAAGAACATGTAAGTGATCGTACAGGACATTTGATAGCAGGCTCTAGAAGTGGAGTTTATCCCTCAGCTTATGTGTCATTGTCCAGGACAGTTGCATGCCCCACTTAGCTGCAAAGGAGCCAGATCCTGATAGGGGCAACAGCTATCAACATGTCCCACGGAGGTCAGTACGCAGTGGTGTCAAAGGAGGATGTGGAAGGAGACCAGGGAAGGAGCCAAGAAAACATGGACTGCCTATCATCCCATTAAGAATTAGGAGGATTTGGGCACAGTGGTGTTCAACTGTAATTCTAGTACTTTTTAGACTGAGGATCGCAGGTTCCAGACCAGCCTCAGCAATTTAGCCAGAACCTCTGCAACTTAGTAAGACTGTTTCAAAATAAAAAATTAAATAGGCCTGGGGGTGTAGCTCAGAGGTAAGGCTCAATCTGTAGTACCAAAAAAAAGAATTGAGAAAATTACATCAATCAGGCCTTATAAAGGCAACTCTCAAACTTGATGTTAAAGATGAATTTGCAAACCCCTTGGGCCCCAATGTCCCATCACATGCGTGTTCCGCCCTGGGTGGTGCAGGATTCTGGTGGTACAGGATTCACTGGCTGTAACTTCACCCCCTTCTCTCCCATTCAAGAAGCACTTTGGAAAATGGAAGTGAAAGTGACTATTACCAGGAACAAAACCTACAATACATTCTGATTTAGTTTCCTTTCCACAGAATTCATTTACAAATTTGTTATTTTACTCATGTGATATTTAGAAAATACTTATTGATCAGATTCCACCCCAGGTGAATTTGATACAGCAGTGAATTCCAGTAATGATAGCTGAAATTGTTAAGACCTGTTCACACGTACAAAGTACTTACTGTTCTGAGAACATGACATGTATTGACTCATTTAATCCTCATGCAGCATTTGCGTAGGGACACCGTTACTGCCCCATTTCAAAGCTGAGGAGAGAGAGGCATATCTTGCATAAGGATCCCAGCGAGTATGCAGCAGAGCTAAGACCCAAACCCAGGCACTGGGGCTCTGAAGTCCTCAGGTTGGACCACTTGAGCATACAGGCACAACCCTGCACCTGCCACTTTCATTCTTTTCAGCACACTGACAGTCGACACAAAGACAATTATATCATTTTAGGACAGCGATAACAGCTCGGAGAAATAGAGAGCAATAAAGGGATACAGGATTGAGACACAAGAGCTACCGTGTCGTATCACACCCTTTTGTCCCAGTACCTAATTTGAGCCTGTGTCTGGCAGATTCTTCCTTAAATGAGAACTGCCCTCCAAGCTTCTGCAGAGGACTCCAAGGGGCCAGCCAGAATAGATGCCCTCCCTCTCCTCTGAAAAATGCCTTTCCCAGAACAGTTTGATTGGTTGGACAGCAAGCACCGCCACCGGTCCTAAGCCATTTCTGTGTCCCTTGCTGGTCAGCCAGTTCAGGGAGAAATGACAAATGCCCAAATTAGTAATGAGCAATGGCCTCACACAAGTAATCACCTTCCCCAAACTTTTCCTCATGGGGGTGATAACTCGGACCCCAAATGAAGTCTATTCTTCTCACCTTGGCACCAAGGAAGTTACAGTCATCCCTCTGGCTGACAGCAATTTGTAGACATGGGTCTTTGTAGTTGGACATTTACGAGGTTGCTAAGGAACAAATGCTTTGGTTACAAAGGCCTCCAAAAGCAGCCTGGGTTTGTCATCGCCCTTCAAATCATTTATTTCAGCCCATAAAGACAGCTGTGACCAATGGAATATGGGGTAGAAGGAAGCTAAACACAAACGATTATTTCCTGAGATATGGGGAAGATTTCCCCTCCCAGGCAGCGGCCATCTGCAGCTCCCAGGTGTGAGAGCAGAGCCATGCACGGCGACGTTCTGATCTGCAAGAAGGTGGCTCATGGTGGCTTGGTACTTAAAGAATGTGTCGTATTTCCCAGGTCCCGCCCTGTGCATTATCTCACGTCATACTTTATCACAGCCCCAAAAGTCAGGTGCTGCTGATTCCACCCCCCAAATGAAAACTGGAAAGAGTAAAAATAGATTCAACGTCAAACAATGGCAGGTGGCTGAGAACAAAATCCAAACCCAGGTTTGTCTGATGGTAAAACCTTTGTGCTTGAGATTATAGAGTTTTTTGTTTTGAATGATCGCATTTCAGATTGGAAGCAGGCACCTGGGGAAGTCACCCTAGGGGGTTCCTGGAGTTTCATTCTGTGAAGTTGGTGAAAAGGGCTTAGAGGGGTGAAGTCCTTTTTATGGAAGGGGGAGTGGAGAGGAAGTTCCATCCCACGGAGGTGAGGTGCTTCTCACCTGCCCAAGACCTGCACGTTGAATGTCTCTGCAAGTCAGAGTGCATGTGGCTTTTTGAGACAGCGATTGTGAAAGATTAGTCCTTTTCTGCTGGGGTTTTATCGATTTTCTTGTCAACAAGGAGGAAACATCCATATCTGCTTTCCCTCCCCTCTGTCCAGCCCTTGGTCCAGCCCCATCTTCTCTCCCCATGAAATGTCCCTGCAGTATCGTCTCCTCTTCCTGTTTCCTGTCCTCATCACTGATGGGATGTGCATTTCTGCAACCCCACATCTGTCAGTTTGTTTGCTTGCTCTCACTCGCCCCTGAAGAACATCTCCGATCCCATCTGCACTTTCCTCAGTACGTGCCTGTCATCACGTTCGTCACTACTCAGGAATCTTCAGTGGCTCCCGCTTACCCGCCATAAGATCTCACCACCTGTTACAGAAAACAGGACTCTGTTGACTAGCATTTGTTCTTCCCATCCTCCCATCCCTAGGAGCTTTAGCTGGCCACACAGTCTCTCACTAATCACTTCCAGCTCTGAACCTGGTTTCTGTTGAGATAGAGTTCACCATTTAATGGCTGGTTTATCCAAGTCCGTGGACATTGCAACGGAGCATATCTATGTCCAAGTTTTTGCTCAGCCACTTGAAAGCTGTGTGACTTTGATCAAGTTGCTTGACTTTTCTGAGCTTCACCTTCTTTATCTATAAAAAATGGGTAAAGCTGGGAGGCATAGGTTAGTGGTAGAACACTTGCCTAGCATGTTCAAGACCCTGAATTCAATCCCCAGCACCACACTATGCGTGTGTGTATAAAATTCATATATGTAAATAAAAATAGTACCAAAATAGGATTTTTTCCAGAATTGAAAAAAAATCATAGCCATGATGATGATGATAATGACTTTTAAGTATTATGTTTACTGTACCAGACACTGTTCTTCACGACAGCCCTATAACATAGGTATAGGTTGGCTACAAGTTGTTTTTTTTTTTTTTTTTTTTTTTTTTTTTTAGAACTGCGGAATAACAGATTGCCCTCTGTAGTAACAAACAGCAATCATTGTGAGCATAATAAATAGGGGTTGCTATTATGGTTGCACTTTTGCCACTTGTTTTACTGGATGAGCACACTGTAAAATGCGCTGGAAAGTACTTCCAGGTTAACTGCTAGTGGGCGGGGGGGTGGGGTTAAGGGGGCAGCTCCAGCCGCAGAGCATGGGTGCTTCTGCTAACATGGGCTGTCTTCCTTCCCAGTATGACTTCATGGAGCGCCTGGACGGGAAGGAGAAGTGGAGTGTGGTGGAGTCACCCAGGGAGCGCCGGAGCATCCAGACCCTGGTGCAAAATGAAGCTGTGTTCGTGCAGTACCTGGACGTGGGCCTGTGGCACCTGGCCTTCTACAACGATGGCAAAGACAAGGAGATGGTGTCCTTCAACACGGTGGTCCTAGGTAGGTTTGGGGTCCCCCAGTGAAATGCCATGAAGGGAGGATGGGAAAGTTCGGGGCTTCTGCAGGAGGGTTTCCACTGCAGATAGAGTCGGACCACAAGCCTCCGTTTAGGTGTCACATCATCCAGATTGTGAAAGAGGTACCATGGTCCCTGGGATGTCAGTAGGAGTTTGGGGCAGGCTGCCTAGGCCACGTCCTGAGCACACAATCTAAGTGAAACACAACAGCCATGTAAGTTTCCTCCCAGTAAATGAGAACTAATGCTAGTGCCTACTCAGAGCGCTATTATGAGGATTAAATAAAATAAAGTGTACACTCTATAGGCATGTGATAGAGACAATACATCCTGGCCAGTCACACCAGCTCAGAACTTCTTTTAAAAACAGAGATGTATCGATGCCAAATACAATGTTGTACAGGGGGAGGGAGAGAGAGTGGGGTGGGAACTGGGAGAGGGCTCACTGAGTGCTGTGTGCATGTATGCCTCTATCACTCTGATCTTCATCATGAGGTATGATTACAATGCACCAATTAAAAAACAACAACAACAAAAAACACCTGATGATACATTGGTTGGAATGGTAGCACATGCCTATAATCCCAGTACTTGGTAGGCTGAGACAGGAAGATCACAAGTTTGAGGCCAGCCTCAGCAACTTAGTGAGACCCTCAGCAACTTAGACCCTATTTCAAAGTTTAAAAAATAAAAAGGGCTAAGGGTGTAGCTCAGAGGTAGACTGTCCCTGGGTTCAATCTCCAGTACCATCACCACCCCCCAAAATTAAGGCTACCTCAACATAAAGCGCTATTTAAAACTTAAAAATAAATCAGGGATAGAATATAGATATTTAAATTGCTGGATCATATGGTAGGTTCATTCCCGTTCATCTGAGGATCCTCCATATTGTTTTCAAAGTGGTTGCACTAATTTGCAATCCCACCAACAATGTATTAGGGTTCCCACTTCTCCACACCCTCACCAGCATTTGTTGTTGTTTGTGCTTTTGATGATTGCCATTCTGATTGGAATTAGGTGAAATCTCAAGGTAGTTTTGATTTGCATTTCTCTAATTCTAATGATGTTGAACATTTCCTCATACACTTATTGGCCATTTGTATTTCTTCTTTTGTGAAGTGTCTATTTAGATCCTTTGCCCATTTTTTGATTGGGTTATTTGTTTTCTTAGCTGTGAGTTTCTTGAGTTCTCTGTATATCCTAGATATTAGTCCTCCATCAGAAGAGTAGCTGGCAAAAGTTTTCTCTCACTCCGTGGGCTCTCTGTTGAGATTCTGATAGTTTCCTTTGCTGCACAGAAGCTCTTCAGTTTAATGCAATCCCAGTATTGATCTTCCTTTGAGTTGCTTGTGCTTTGGGGGTCTTGTTGAGAAAGTTTTTACCTGTACCTATGTGTTGAAGTGTTGGGCCTATGCCCTCTTCAAGTAGCTGCAAGGTCTCTGGCCTGACTTCCAGGTTTTTGATCCATCTTGAGTTGACTCTTGTGCAGGGTGAGAAAGTGGGGTTTATTTCCATTTTCCTGCATATGGTTAACCAATTTTGCCAACACCATTTGTTAAAGAGGCTATCTTTTTTCCAGTGTATGTTTTTGGCCCCTTTGTCAAAAATCAGTTGACTGTAAGTAGGTGGGTCTGTATCTGAATCTTCTATTCTGCTCCACTGGTCTATGTATCTGTTTTTGTGCCAATACCATGCTGTTTTTATTACTGTGGTTTTGTAGTAGAGTTTGAAGTCAGGTATTATGATACCTCCTACATGGTTCTTGTTGCTAAGAACTACTTTGGCTATCCTGGGCTTTTTGTTGTTCCAAATGAATTTAAGGACTGATTTTTCTATTCTGTGAGGAGTGGCCTTGGTAATTTCACGGGTATTGCATTGAATCTGTAGATCACTTTTGGAACGATGGCCATTTTGATGATATTTATTCTGCCTATCCAAGAGCATGGTAGATTTTTCCATCTTCTAAGGTCTTCATCGATTTCTTTTTTCAACTTTTTGTAGTTTTCCTTATAGAGGTCTTTTACCTCTTTGGTTAGGTTTATCCCTAAGTATTTTATTTTTGGGGGGTGCTGTTGTGAGTGGAATTGCTTTCTGGATTTCTTTTTCAGTGGTTTTATGGTTGGCATACAGGAAAGCTTCTGATTTTTTAAGATTGATTTTGTATCCAGACACTGCTGAATTTGTTGATCAGTTCTATAAGTTTTTTGGCTGACTTTGTTGCATCTCCTAAGTATAGTATCGTGTCATCTGCAAAAAGGGATAGTTTTAGTTCTTCTTTCCCTATTTTTACCCCTTTGATTTCCTTCTTTTGCCTTATTGCTCTGGCTAGAGTCTCAAGTACTATGTTGAAGAGAAGAGGTGATAATGGACATCCTTGTAAAAAAGAAACTCTTGCAGTTTTTCTCCATTTAATATGATATTGGCTGTGGGCCTACTATATATTACCTCTACAAAGTTGAGGTATGTTCCTTCTATTCCAATTCTCTGCAGTGCTTTTAGCATGAATGGATGTTGGAACTTGTCAAATGCTTTTCCAGCATCATTTGAGATGATCATGTGATTTTTGTCTTTGATTCTGTTTATGTGGTGAATTACATGGATTGTTTTTCATATGTTGAACCAGCCTTGCATCCCTGGGAATGCATCCTACCATATGATCCAGCAATACCACTTCTGGGTATCTACCCAAAAGAATGGAAACCAAACTATCAAACCAACGCATGTGTATCTATGTTTATAGCTGCACAATTTACAATTGCCAAACTATGGAACCAGCCAAGATGTCCATCAACAGATGAATGGATTACAAAAATATGGGATATGTACACAATGGAATTTTACTCAGCCATAAAGAAAAACAAAATAATGTTATTTGCAGGGAAATGTATGGAACTGGAAAACATTATGTTAAGTGAGATTAGTCAGTCACAAAAAGTTAAAAAAAATCATGTGCTCTCCCTAATATGTGGAAGCTAGGAAGAAAATGGGACATAAGAGGGACTCCAGATGAAGAAGGAGAATCCTTAGGTGAGCTAAGAATTTGACTTAACGTAAGGTGATGGGGGGAGGGGGGACACCCTAATGAGCATGATGTACTTTCATGATCACATCAGAGTCAATCACTAAACTGAACTTGAGAAGGAGGGAGGAGGAGGGAGTGGGGTGGGAATTGGGGAAGGGTTAAATGAGAAATGGGTGCATGTATGCCTTTACCAGCTTGCACCTAACAAAGATAATTACAATGCACCATTTAAAATTAAAAAAAAAAAGAATATAGACATTTTAAAAAAAACACCTTATCTTTATTCCCAAGTAGGAAAATCTCAATATGCTTTAATTAAGCTCCTGTCATTTTGGGGTGTGTTTTAGCCCTGCTTTTTATTAGCTACTAAGAGAAAAGATAAAGTTTTATCCCAGAATTCATCTCGTGTGAGCATGTCAACCCCTAAGAGGGTCATTAGCTTGAGAAGAATTTATGAAGTCTCCTACAACAAGCCCTCAGAATGTTAACAGAGAATTTGCAGATATTCTCACAGCAGCTGCTTTGTCATGGGGTTGTAATGCCATTTCTGGTGAGCATAACTGACCCTGGCTAGAACCTCTATGAATCGGCAGATTGTTGGGCCCATTTCACAGAGGAATAAACTAAAGTTTGCAAAGGTCACTGAGCCCCTCAAGGCCCCAGGGTGTGGAAATGAATGACCTGGGGCTCCCGACCCTGTCCTTTGCCTTTAAGCTGTGGGTCTCAAGATTCCTTGGGGAGAAGCCTGGACCAAGTGGTTTCATGAGGAGAGACTCAGCAGCTCCAGGACACAATCCCAGATTTCTCTTCCTACCTCTTCATGGGAAGTTGCTTCTCTCCTGAGCCTCAGGTTCCATCTGTGAAAGGGTACTGACCAAAGGAAAGACCTTAGCACCAGGAAGAAAGGAACGTGGGTGGCATGGAACTGGTCAGTGATCACTATGTCAGAGCGGATAGTTTTTAGGAATGCATTGCACACGGCTGTTTTTCTACTGACTGCATTTTAAGAACATCTCTATTGGCTTTTTTTTTTTTAATTTTTCCCCAAGTGGATTCCTGATTCTTGAAAGACCTGTGTCATCCAACCTGAAATTCAGGCCACGATTATTTATAGTAGGTGGCCACAACTTCAGAATTGTATAAAATCCCCGAGGGTTTTGGTATTGACCATAGGATTGAAGGCAATCCTTATTCTGTTTGCTAAAGAAAAACCAACTCAATCAAGGCTAGCCAAATGCTCTTAAGTAGGGATTGGCATGCGATAGCCCAGGGGCCAGATCTGGCCCACTGCCTGTTTTTATAAATAAAGTTTTATTGGAGCACAGCCACATTCATCTGTTTACATATTGTCTATGGCAGCTTTCCCACTGTAACGGCAGAGTTGAGTCTTTGCAACGGAGACCATATGGCCCATAGAGCCCAAACCATCACTATCTGTCCCTTTACAGAAAAAGTGTGACCCTGCTCTAAAGTAATGTCACAACTTAGCATACTGAAAGGCCCTGGAGAAGCATTCCACAGGTGGAACACTTCCAGGATGAGGTGAGGCACCAACAGGGGAGAAAAATAAAAAGGTGGAGAATAAGCCAGGTGTGGTGGTGCACACCTATAATCCCATTTGGGAGGCTAAGACAGAAGCATCACAGATTCAAGATCAGCTTCAGCAATTTAGTGGGATTCTTAGCGACTTAGCGGAACTCTATTTCAAAACAAAACATTAGAAAAGGGCTGGGATGTGGCTTGCAGGTAGAACGCCTCTGGATTCAATCCCCAGTAAAACACACACACACACACACACACACACACACACACACACACACACACACACACAGTAGCTCACAAAAGGATGAAATTAGAAACACGTATGGAACCAGTTTGAGATGTGAGATTTTTAAAAAATCTTTACGAACATGACAAAGTGACTTCCTCTTTGCTGCCTTGTGTTTAAACTTGGAAGGCTTAGCGTGTTCATGCCAGCGCACACGGGGCATACGGGCTGACACAGTTGGGTCTATGGGGACTACATGCAATGGTTAATAATGACCGCGGAACAGATTGCAGGCCATGTGCCAACCCCTGTGAGCTGCCTTTGGTGCCCACTAGCTCAGTCACCCTGAGGTAGTAGGTCCCACACACAGTAGGTCCCACACTGTTCTCCCCACTTTCTAGCTGTAAAGGATGTCACCTCACCGCTGAAAAGTGTCAAAGGACCCTCCCAAGGTCACACTAGAGGTGAAGTCACAACTCAGACTTCCCAGAGCTTGGGCCCTTGACCACTGGATGTCTTTGAATTCCAGCTAAACACATCCCTTTGCCCTTGAATGGCAGTTTTTCTGGGATTCAGATCATTTGATAATGGCTCCTGCCCTCCTTTTCCTTTATCCACGTAGACACAGACACTGTGGTGTGAGATTTCCTCCCCCAGGCCATTCCTCTTGCTGCCTGTCAGGGCTGGGAATAGCAATTCTCCTGAGAAGATTTCTCTCACCTGGGCTGGAGCTAGGAGAGAAAGTCAAAGGTAATCGGCCTAATAGTTGGGCAGACATCTTGATAGAGCAATGATAGTAATTGGTCCAAAATGCGGGGGGAAAAGAACAGTGTTTTATTTGCCTCAGAGGTTCTTCCCCACATACCTATCATCACAAGGTTCTCTATCAAGAGCAGCCAGGAGCGCCAACGCCCCTGTGATAGGAAGCAGAAAGAAAGGTGTTAGACGGGTGTCAACTGGCGATCACACTAAATATACCTTGGACTCAGGAAGGCTTTGATGTGTTCTGCAGAGAGGCAGGCTGCTCTCAGTTACAAGAGTCCTCTGGGGAGTGAGTGGGGGGGGGGCGACAGAGTGGCATTCTGGTGGCACGCCGCCGGTCCCCGCATGCACAGACTTCTGGGCTTGCCCTCATCTCTTGCCTGTTCTTCCCTATGAAAACCTAAACCGAGCTGGCACAAAGGAAAGCAGATGGTATCTCATCATAATGTTGAATTGAGGAAGGGGACCCGGAAAGATGGGCTCCACTGGGGATTGAACTCAGGGGCATTCTACCTTCCAGCTATATCCACAGCCCTATTTTTTTTTTAATTCTTTATTTTGAAACAGGGTCTCACTAAGTTGCAGAGTGCCTCACTAGGTAGCTGAGGCTGGCTGAGAACCCGGATCCTCTGGTCTCAGCCTCCCAAATGCTGGGATTACAAGCGTGCACCACCATGCCTGGCTGGCTCCTTTATATTTTAACAGAACCATGGGACTGTTTTATTCCCTCAAAAACTGTCGAAGTGCCAGGTGTGGTGGCACACGCTTGTAATCCCAGCATTTGGGAAGCTGAGACCAGAGGATCCCGGTTCTCAGGCAGCCTCAGCTACCTAGTGAGGCTCTCCACAACTTAGTGAGACCCTGTTTCAAAATAAAGAATAAAAAATAGGGCTGGGGGTATAGCTCGGAAGTAGAATGCCCCTGAGTTCAATCCCCAGTACCGCAAAAGAAAAAAAAAAAAAAAAAAAAACTGTCGAAGTGCCTTGAATCTAAGACCTGGGGAAAGTGAACTGATAAATGTTCTCCATTCTAGGGTTTCCTTGCTTGAGATTCTCCTCCCCTCTTATCCATGTGTGTACACACAAAGGCATGCGTGCACACACACACACACACACACACACACACACACACACACACACACACCAGCATACCTGGATGACTGTTTGCCAACTACCTACTATATACCAGGCACTGAGAATACTTCAGTCAACAATTCAGATTCAGTTTCTTCCTTAGAGAATTTGGTGAGAGAAGATAGCTATGTCTAAAGGAAAGAATTGTAGGAACAAAGAATTGGTACAAAACCCAGATTGAAGAAGTGAAGTTGGAGGGTACTCAGGAGCTAAATGGCTTCTAAACTGAGGCGTAAAGATAAATGCCCCCAGAGAGGCCTTCCAGCCATATGGAGGGAGGACCAAGACTTTAGTCCTCTCCCAAGGGACCCTGGAGGCGAGCAGCTCCCTAGACCTCCACTGCTGTCTCTCTCAAGAGGGGAGTTTAGAGAACTGGGAGCACCAGCCTCAGAAATGTCCATTTTCACCAAACCTACACAGATTCACGTGCTAGGTAAGAAGCAATCTGTAGGATTGGCTACAGATTGTAGAACAGCTTTAGGAATGGCTTCTACAAATGCAAGCAGGAAGATGCTGTTCCTCTTCCTAAATTTTCCTTTGTTGCCAGTAGTCCCACAATAAATCTTACTTATCTGCACAGCCTGGGGCCGGGGGCTGGGTAATCTATACCCTGCCTAGATCTCTACTAACTTATGTCATGCTAGTATAGTTCAATATTCTCCAGCCACATTGGATTCCGTTTCCTTCTTTCCCATCTCATGCCCTTTGCATAAGCTGTTCCTCCTACCTGGAATAGTCTTCTCCCAGCCTTGCACTGGCCTATTTCAGCTCATCCATCCTTATCCCCTGCATAGAATAGACAGGTTCTTCCTGAATGTCCTCCAAAAGTGGCTTCCTCCTCTTACTATCCTATTATCTTCAAATCATTGATCACACATTTTACTTATTTTGTTTGATGACTTTTTTTTGTTTGTTTGTTTGTGTTCTCTGCGGCAGTGGGAAGTTCTGTGAGAGCAGGCTTTGTGTCTTTTACTCAACTCAGCATCTCCAGTTCCTTGCATATAATGAGCCCTCAGTTAAAAGACTGAGCCCGATGACAAGAACTGTGACAAGTGTGCGGTGTCCCTTAACAGTGAGCTAACTTTTCAGCCTACCACCATTTCATAGATGACATCAAAACATATAGGATTCCTGGATCAGAGACAAGAGACTTTATTATTCAGAGCAATGCAATAGCCAGGGTATCAACATGCAGGCAAATTCCCCAGGCCCTAGTTCCCACAGAATAACAGGAAGAGGGCCAGGGATCCTGCACATGCAGCGGTTGTATTACAAAGAGAAGCCATAAGCCAATCCTGTGTCTCTTAGTGGATAGTAAGATCCTCTTTTTTGCTCCAAGGGGAAATATTATTTTTACTATATCAGACAATAAATAAACCTGCCCTTTACTCTCAAAAGAGATATTATCTCCATCTTCTAAAGCTTTTCCCTACACAAACAGCCTTGAAAAAATACTGTAGAATATTCCAGGATATTCCAGAAGTCTATGTCCCTACTCCCAAAAAATTCAGAAACAGGAGCCACCCAAACACAACTGTCACTCACACCAGGTGAAATTGCTGATTTTCGATCTACAAATGCTCTAGATGCTTTTTGAATGAATGATGAGTATCTCAAACACACAGGTGGTCTCTTGTGTGCTCCTCAGCCTACCTTCAAAGAACCAGCCTCAAGGAGCTGCAGCCCGGAGGTTCATTGTTAAACATCAAGAAAACTGGATGATGGTCTCTTGCCTGATTTTTTTTTTAATTTTATCAGTGCTTGTACTCATACATCTTGATGAAATTCAGGGTGGTAGAGGCATACAAGCACACAGCACTCATTTAGCCCTCCCCCAGTTCTGGCTCTGTTGCCGCCTCCTTCACTCCTTCCCATGTTCAGCATAGTGATTGAATTTGATAAGTTTGTGAATGTACATCATGTCCACTGAGGTGTTTCCCTCTTCCCCCTCCCATCTCCCTCAGTTAGGTCCCCTTCTTTACCCATCTAAGGCTTCTCCTCCTGTGTCTGGAGTCCCTCCTATGTCCTGTTTTCTCCCTAGCTTCTGCATGTTATGGAGACTTTTCACTTTTTCTAACTGACTGATTTCACTTAACATAATATTCTCCAGGATGGCAATTATTAAAAGCAGAAACAACAACAAATGCTGGCGAGGATATGGAGAAGTAGGAACTCAAATACATTGTTTGTAGGATTGCAAATTAGTGCAACCACTTTGGAACCACTTTAGAAAACAGTGTGGAGGATCCTCAGAAGAATGAGAATGAACCTACCATATGACCCAGCTATACCACCCCTGGGTATCTGCCCAAAAGAATGGAAACCAAACTACCAAATAGCAGCACAATTCACAGTTGCCAAACTGTGGAACCAGCCAAGATGTCCATCAACAGATGAATGGATTACAAAGCTATGGGATATATACACAATGGAATTTTGCCTGATTTTGAAACATATATATCTCCATTAAGTTTTCTTCAGAGTGCCAGAAACCAGTTCCAGCCTGGTTCCAGAAGAATAGAACTGAGGAATGAAACACAGCATAAAGAAGGAAAAATTACATGGTTCAGTTTTTCAGTCCAGAGTGGGAAGAAGTGGGAAATTAGATTGAAGGGAAGCACATCCTTACCACTCAAGTGATTCTATCAGGCCTAGACTTCATGCCACATCACCAAGTCACTGTCCCCAACTCTCCTGGGATTGTATAACATCACCTTTTGAGCGTAGAGGCTTGTATTTTTCTTTTCATCATCTTAGTGATTTGCAATCTAACACTCTAAATGTGTCTTATCTAACTTTAAGGCAAAAATGAGAAGAATCATTAATTTCTAAGGAACGTGTCTATTTCTATGTTGACCCAAATCAACATGAAAAACTCTAAAGTCACCCTTTGCGAGGTATAACTTGAGAGTACACATGGAAAAGCAAATCATGAAATAAGATGCAGGTTGGAGCAAAGTGAACTAATTGACGTTCTTGAAAAATAAGATCTGCTAAAGCTAACCATGAAAGGACATGTGTCTAAACCAAACCCACCATTTAAAGAACCCCAAAATTTGTCTTATGTACACCCATGCATCACTTAATGGCAAGGATATATTCTGAGAAGTGGGTCATGATATGATTTTTCCATTGCACAAATATTTTCTGCACAACCCTAGATGGTAGACCCTACACCACACCCAGGCTTTATGGTACGGATAATCATAAACGTGGGCCATCATTGACCAAAACATCGTATGTGGCTAATGACTGTACTTTGATTTCTTTCATACTTCCTTAAAGCAAGTTATATTTTCATCCTAGAAACGACAATACTAATAACCACTCTCATTTTGAAGAATCACTCCATAGGCCTGAAGCTAAAAACTGACTTCCAACTTCTCAGACTGCATCTTACATTGGCAAGATGGTTTGGGGGGAAAGAAAGGGACACGGGATTTAAAAACCTATTGACATTCAGCATGGGAGTGTTTATAGTCTTTACATCCAAATAGGTGTTTTCTTTCTGAAAAAAAAAAAAAAAAGCAAAAGTTGCAGCACTGCTCGCCCAGCATTCCTGCCTGGACAAATCAGATGGAGCGTGGAAGTTACTTCAAGGCTCTGAGTTGTCCTCATCTCCACCTCTCCTTGTTCTCTGAGTTATTTCTACTGCACTTTAAAAATAACAGATGAG
>PVLC010018639.1:0-24145 GCA_004027655.1 Graphiurus murinus
AACTCAGGGGCATTCTACCTCTGAGCTATACCCCCAGCCCTATTTTTTATTCTTTATTTTGAAACCGAGTCTCACTAAGTTGCAGAGTGCCTCACTAGGTAGCTGAGGCTGGCCGCGAACCCGGATCCTCCGGTCTCAGCCTCCCAAATGCTGGGATTACAAGCGTGCGCCACCACGCCCGGCTATTTTTAATTCTTTAATTTGAAACACATTTCACTAAGTTGCAAAGGGCCTTACTAAATTGCTGAGGCTGGCCGCGAACCCGGATCCTCCAGTCTCAGCCTCCCAAGTATGGGATTACAAGCATGTGCCACCATGCCTGGCAGAATTTTATTTTTAATAGAGAAATAAGAAGCTACAGCTCAGCACAGCACCAAGCTGTGTCAGGATGGAGAGTCCAGCCGCCTCTGCGGGGACAGGAAGGTGACAGGAGGAGCACCGGTCCCTGTGGGAGGGTCTCCTGCTCAGGATGGGCTGCTCTCCTCATTCCTCACACTATGCTGATGGGGACACAGATGCAGGGACATTTTCAGAGGCCAGTTGCAGGGAGTGCAGTCAGAGGCTCTTGAAGTCACAGTGGGAGGGAGAGACCTGAAGGAATCCTGTGTCGCTCAGTCCACACAAGGCAGCCCTGTCACACTGCAGGATAAATAATCATGGACAAACTCAGCTCAGTCAGTGTAAGTGGTGACACTCTGAACAGCCCAGCACACACTCAGAATGTCCCAACCACAGAGTCCCCATCACCCAGGCCCTCCTGTCCACCCTCTCCTCCTCAGCCCTCCAGGGTCTCACCTTTTCAAGCTGTGAGAGACACATCAGAGCCCTGGGCGCTGTCCTTGCCTGGGGAGGAACAAAAACAGGCGCTGGTGAGAGCCCACAGGAGACAGGGCTGAAGGAGGGATTATGGGGTGGCTGAGCTCCCCCTGGACTCCTGTCTACACTGTCCCAGGGGTGTAGGAATCACCCTGCTTCATACTTACAGGCAGCCTGACTGTAGCCTGTTTTTCCACCTGTGGGAAGAAAACATCCTGTGAGAGACTGGAGGTGAGGCAGGGTCATGAGAACCAGAGGAATCCTCTAGAACTGGCCCCAGGGAAGTTTCCAGAAGTGTGACTGCAGACCCAGGGAAGGATCAGGAGACACAAGAAAGGAGACTAACAGGGACTGGAGCAGCTACCCTCCGGGAGGTGTGTCCTCAGCAGGGACCTTGCCCTCTGACCTCTCCCTGCGGGAACCAGGTCTCACCACCACAACTCTCAGGGGATGAGTGTGTTCTTTATTGTCCATGTGCTTTATAAGTGAGTGTCAGCCAACAGCACCCCAGGTGGGTGAGCATGTGTGTGGGGTGGTGCTTCCCATGAAGGAGGAGGGGACACCAGGGCCTGAACCCCTCAGTGGGACAAGAACACTCACCCTGGAGCCTTCCCTACCTGCACTCCTCCTCCTCCTCCTCACAGCAGCCACCATGGCTCCAGTGACCACAGCTCCAAGGACAACCAGGCCAACAACGATGCCCACGATGAGCAGCAGGTTGGACTGAGGAGGCTCTAAGAACAGAAGGGAAGAGGAGGGTGACCCCAGCTCTCAGCCCTGACCCTGCTGAGGTCCCCACAGCGCCTCCTGCTTTCCTGACACCAGGCTCTGTGCCCACACCCCCTCCTTACCCCATCTCAGAGTGCGGGGCTCAGGCAGCCCCTCATGATTCACATGGCACGTGTATCTCTGTTCCTCCCCAGAAGGCACCACCACAGCCGCCCACTTCTGGAAGGTTCCATCCCCTGCAGGCCTGGTGGCCACCGTTTCCATGTCCTGGGTCTGGTCCTCCCCGTCCCGCTGCCAGGTCAGGCTGATATCCGAAGGGTAGAAGCCCAGGGCCCAGCAAGCCCAGGGCCCAGCACCTCAGGGTGACGTCCCCTTCAGGTCTGGGGTGGCGGCTCACATGGGTCTTTGGGGCGTCTGAGGGAAGGATCAGGAAATTCAGGCATTTTGTGTTTCCTCCATTGGCCACTGAGGCAGTGCCCACGTGACCATCCTGAGCATGGACAGGACAACTAGGGTGGGAGGAATGGCAAAACCCAGATACAGCCTGGACTCGGGCTTCTGTGATAATGTGGTGTTCTGTGGAAAGTTCTAGAATCAGGTGGAGGCAGCCTGAGGTGAGAAGCTGCAGGAGTCTGAGAGGGACTTCAGTTCTGAGCTGAGTGGAGGCTGAGGGATGTGGGGAAGCTGGAGAGAGACTCCAAGACGCTGGCCTGGGGCAGAACAAAGCCTGGGAAAGTGGCCCTGACCCTCGCGAATTGTCCTGAGAGAAGGGCGCCCCAGAGTCACTCTGTGAACAGGACCTGGAGCCTGTGCCACTCAGCCCTTGCAGCAGAGGGAGGGGTGCGCTAGCGTGGGGCCATTTCTCTCCTCCTTGTGGGAAGCGGCGGGGAGAGCACGGGAGACCCAGGAGACACCCGAATCCATGGCACCTGCGCGCTGCAGCGTCTCCTTCCCCATTTCCAGGTATCTGCGGAGTGACTCCACGCACTCCCCCTCCAGGTAGGCCCTGTGACGCTCTGCCGCATCTGCAGCCTCCCACTTGCGCTTGGTGATCTGAGCCGCCATGTCCGCCGCGGTCCAGGAGCGCAGGTCCTTGTTGAGGGCGATGTAATCGGCGCCGTCGTAGGCGTCCTGATGGTACCCGCGGAGGAGGCGGCCATGGTGTCCCAGGTCGCAGCCATACATCCTCTGGATGGTGTGAGAGCCTGCCCCCCCCCCCGCCGTCAGCCACGCCCACTACCCCCCCTCGCAGTCGGCCCCACCCCTGCTCTGCTATCTTCCCCGCCCGCGGGGATTTCAACCTAAAGTGAAAATGAAACCGCGCCACTGTCCCCGCGGCTCTTCCCGGGTCAAGGTCGCCGCGGTCCCGCAGGCTAGGGGTGAACCTCGGACCTGGATCCCAGACGACCCGGGGTCCTCGGGTCCTCGGAGGGGACGTGGAGGATGACCTCTGACCCGGCCCGGGGTCGCTCACCGTCCTCGCTCTGGTTGTAGTAGCGGTGCAGGGTTCGCAGGTTCACTCGGTAGGTCTGTGCGGTGGCCCGTAAATTCCGCGTCTCCTCGTCCCAATACTCGGGCCCCTCCTGCTCCATCCACGTCGCCCGCGGCTCCATCCTCGGGTTCGGGGCGTCGCTGTCGAAGCCCGTGATCTGCGTGTCGTCCACGTAGCCCACGGAGATGAAGCGGGGCTCCCCGCGGCCGGGCCGCGACACGGCGGTGGCGAAATACGTCAAGGAGTGCGAGCCTGGGGACGGGGGCGCTTGAGACCCGCGCCACCCTCCTCCCGCGCCCACCCGGCTCCCAGGCGGATGGACCGAGGGGACGCGGGGACGCGGGGACGGGAAGGGCGGCGGGAGGGCGAGGTTGGACCCGCGAGAGGAGGCGAGGACGGCGGGGCCGGGACAGGGCCGAGCTGGGCACGGGCTGGGCGGCGCGGAGTCGCGGCTTCCCGGGTCCCGCGTCCCCGCCGGGCGGCGCCCTCGCTCCTCCCCGCAGAGCGCGTTTCCCTCCCGACCCCGCACTCACCCGCCCAGGCCTCGGGCAGGACCAGGATCCCCGCGAGCAGCAGGAGCGGGGCTCGGGGAGCCGTAAGCGCCATCCTGCGGTGTTGGGGCACGGCTGAGTCCAGGTGCTCTGCGGGGATTTTATAACACGGAACGACGGCGACGCTGATTGGCTCCTCTCGGAAGCTGACACCCAATAGGAGAGAGAAGTGAGGCCGCGTCACGAGTGTCCAGGCAGAGGGACCTGACACAGGCTGGGACAGGGAGAAGTGAAACTCTGGGGAGATGGGGAATTCCCAAGGTTAGGTTTCTCTACCCCAGGTCAGTCCTAGGGCCTGAGACCTGAGTCCCGCCTGGGGACCTGGGACTTTGCCCTGACACCTTCCTTCTGTGCCAAGTGTCACATCATCTGCCTGATTCTTGGCCCAGGGACCAAGTCAGCTGTTCTCAAAGCTTTTGGTGTCAGGCTCTCTATACACTCCTAGAAATTGTTTGTGGACCCTAAAGGTGGAGTATCCTGCAATATTTGCACATGAGAAATTAATACCAACCTGGGCCCGGGGCACACACCTCTAATCTCAGTACTTGGGAAGCTGATAAAGAAGGCTCACAAGTTCTTGACCAGCATCAACAAGGAGACTCTCAATAACCTAGTGAGACCCTTTTTCAAAATAAAAAGGGTTGGGGGTGTGGCGCAGAGGAAGAATGCCCCTAAGTTCAGTCCCCAGTACAACACACACCAAAAGAAAAGAAAAGAAGTAATGCAATTTTAAATGTACTCATTTAGGATATTAACAATCAATTACATGTTAAAAGAAATATTTTAAAGCAAAATAACCATTTTCTAAAATAAAATAATGCAGAGAGGAGTGGATCTTTTTACATTTTAAATTTTCTGTGTGTGCATGTGTGTGTGTATAATGCTGGGGATGGAATCCAGGGGTATTCTACCTCTGAGCTACACCCCCAGCCCTATTTTATTTTTTATTTGAAAGTTGCTGAGAGCCTTGCTCACTTGCTGAGGCTGGCTTAAACCTGCCATCTGCTTGTCTCAGTCTCCCATGCACTGGGATTATAGGTGTGCACCACCACACCTGGCTCCATTTTACAGTTTTGAAAAATTTTTCTTTTCATCTTATGAAACTGCTAGCTGGGCTTGCTGGCATATGCCTGTAATGGCAGGACTTGGGAGACTGAGGCAGGAGAATCACAGGGTCGAGGCCAGACTCAGTAACTTAGTGAGACCATTTCAAAACAAAAAATAAAATGGGCTGAGATGTAGCTTGAAAGCAGACTGCCCTGGGTTCAATCCCCAGGACTAAAGAAAAAAAGAAAAAAGAAAAAGAATGAAAGAAAAGAGAAAAAACTGCCAGATCTTCATACCTTCACCAATTAATGTGTTTTGGTTGAAATATAGAAAAATGCAGCCTCACACAAATAGATAGAAGGAATATTTCAATCATATTTTCAGATTATTGTGAATAATGAGCTTTGACACTACATTCCATTGAAAGTTTTAGCTTCTTAAAAGTCCTTCGGGATGTGGAACCTGACACAGTTGAACACCATTGAATAATGTGTATTCGGTTGCATTAAAATCTCCAGGTTTGTCTTGCCCATTGAGGATCTTATGCTAGTACATGCTATTTTTTTAGAGTCACATTTTCTTTCTTTCTTTTTCTTTTTTGCGGTACTGGGGATTGAACTCAGGGGCATTCTACCTCCAAGCTACACCCCCAGCCCTATTTTCCATTCATTATTATTATTATTTTTTTTTGCGGTACTGGGGATTGAACTCAGGGGCATTCTACCTCCGAGCTATATCCCCCAGCCCTATTTTTTATTCTTTATTTTGAAACCGAGTCTCACTAAGTTGCAGAGTGCCTCACTAGGTAGCTGAGGCTCGCCGCGAACCCGGATCCTCTGGTCTCAGCCTCCCGAATGCTGGGATTACAAGCGTGCGCCACCACGCCCGGCCATTCTTTATTTTTGAAACCGAGTCTCACTAAGTTTCGGAGTGCCTCACTAGGTAGCTGAGGCTGGCAGCGAACCCGGATCCTCTGGTCTCAGCCTCCCAAATGCTGGGATTACAAGCATGCGCCACCACACCCGACTGAGTCACACATTTTTGATCAAGTTAGATACCTTGACGTACAATGTATTGTTGGCACATTTAAGTACAAGTTGTCAAATAGCCATGTATTAATGTCACCACCGAGTTCACCACACAGTACTGTGAGTTTGGGGAAGCTGTCAGTTCAGTGGTGCTGGATTCCAGTTCTCCAAAATTCTACTGTTTGATTGAGAGCTCACATTTCACCATTGGCCAGAACACTGGTCAGTGCATCCTGTCGGAGCCCAGGCTGCGGTCACTGTAGAGATTGGCGACCGCTGTCTAAGTCCGAGTGACCGCTGTTTCTTCCTTCCATTCCCCTACATCAGGAAGGTATTCCATAAAGAGGGGCAAGTACAGCTCCCACAATCGTGTTTGTTCACACAGAATCCTACTTTGAAAGGTAAATCTGTAAGTCTGCGTCCCAGTTAATCAAATAAAATGGTTTTAAATGATGGTCTCTGGGATGGAGTTTTAATAAGTTAATAATTTTTAATACTTCAACTAGGACATCTTAAAATGAAACTTTTTCTTCTTCTGTAATGAGTAGGTAGTGATGAGAACAATTACTATTGCAGTTTTCCTTTCTTTTTACCATAGCTTCCATTCTTGCTAAGTTTTACTTTAATCCAAATTTTGTCTTAGTAACATAGAGTTTGTTTTTTCTTTTTTCAATCCTGGGGATTGAACCCTTGGTTGTTCCACCTCTGAGATACACCCCCATTGCATATTATTTCACAGCGTGGAGAGACCTCATTGGGTTTCTCCATTCACCAGTTGATCTGGCGTGGGAAGGTTTTAACATTGTTTTCATTGGTGCATCTCAATTATACAGAATGGCGGGTTCCACTGTGTCTTCTTCACACATCCACGAAAGCACAGCTGCCCAGTTTCAGTTCCCCAGCTCCGCCTCACCCTCTCCTGTGGGGAGGTTTAAGCTACACATTTCATTTTGTTAAAAGATATGGAGCCATTTAGGTTGTTAATATCTTGCAGGGCGTAAATCATAGATCTCTCCAGATTCGTGAGAGCATTTCAGAGGAGAAACTCCTGGGAGTAAAATATGAGCCGGTGATCCATGGATGCAATTCCACATCATTTACAGAGAAGTAGAACCTCATGGCTGTTATCAGGTTGCTCTCCAGCAGTGGAGCCCACTCATGACGCCCCTGTTGCATGTATGTGCATCACCAGCACTGTGGCCATCCATGTTCTCATCTTGTTTCTTTTTCTTTCTTTCTTTTTTTTTTTTTTTTTTGCAGTACTGGGGACTTAGCCCTGGGGCATTCAACCTCTGACCTATACAGTTATTATTTATTGCAACAGGGTCTCATGAGTTGCTGAGGGCCTGGCTAAGTTGCTGAAGCTGGCCCCAAATCTGTGATCCTACTGTCTCAACCTCCCAATTATGGAGTGATTGGCATGTGCTACCATGTCTGGCTCATTTCTATTCCTTATAAATTATCAGGCCTCGAGTATTTTCTTACAGCAACAGAAATCAGACTAAACTTCCCCAATCCGCCCCACACATCTCTTGAACACAAGAACACAAGCTGTCTGCACATGTGACCTGTCCTGTATCTACACACAACCCCGATGTCTTCTCAAGTTCTGGTGACTTCTCCCACTCCTCCTTCCTCTCACGCAGCTCCCACACTGACCCCTACTCAGGCTCTGTGACCACACTGCACCAAGTCTAGACTGTACACGCAGGTGGACACAGGGTCACAGGAGTCTCTGCATTCTACTCTCCTCTCTGCACTCTACCTGCCTCCATCTTGTTTCATGGATTCCCCTTCTGCTAAAATCAGCCAGGTTTGTGTCTGGCTTTCAGCCCAGACTCATGGAACCCTAACCTAAATATTCATTTCTACCATGTCCAAACCCAGCCGACTTCACACCTCCAGGACCAAGGGATTTCCAAGAACGTAGATATGTTGAACTTCCCATGGATCCTTCCCTCCTCTTCTTGTAAAAGTTATAAGAACTTAGTATAAATAAATAAACCAATTCCCACCAGCACGTACACTCTTACAGTGTATAAGGATGAAATGCTTGATTAGGTAGAATTTGTATCAATCGCTTAGCAGGATGGCACAAACAATTACCAGACAGGAAAGACCCTTTAGAAATCCATATAAGTTTTCCTCTGGTGTGTGTGTGTGTGTGTGTGTGTGTGTGTGTGTGTGTGTGTGTGTGTGTTACTGGGGATTGAACACAGCAGCGTTCTACCTCTGACATGCACCCCTTTTATTGTGATCTTGAAACACCACCTCACTAAGTTGCTGAAGGCCTTGCTAAGTCGCTGAGGTTGGCCTCAAACCCACGAGGATCCCCGAGTCTCCCTGTCTCAGCTCCGAGTCCTGGCATCACAGGTGTGGCCACCGCCCCGGCTTCCATAAGGACGTTGGACTCAGCCAGCGTTGGCAGCAGAGGTTGCAACCCCAGACGCACACACTCCTCCCACACACTTGTCTCGGCGGCAAAGGCAAAGCCCAGATGAAAAGCGATTCACAACAGCGCACATTCTAATAACGGTTTCAGTGAGAGCACAACCTGCCCCACGGCCAAGCAGATCGGCGTTGTCATTTCCATCTTAGCGACAAAGCAGAGAACAAGAGGCTCCTGTCTCTACCACACTGCTCCCGGTTGCCAAAAGAACGCAGAAACCCCGCGGGACCGTGTGGCCCAAACGGAAAGAGAGGAATAAGGGACGGAGGAAAAGGCCAGGACTGTGCCCGCGAGGTCCCCCCGGGCCTCGGCGTCAGTCTGGGCCTCGTGCAGTGAAGCCCCAGGGAAGGAAGGTGAGAACCCACAGATGAGCGCCTGGCCTCCGGGTCAGCGAAGGTCACCTTCCCTCCACTGGAATCCGAGGCTGCGCCAGTCGGCCGGGGGCGGTAGGACAGGACCGGCAAAGGCTCCGAGCTGGTACTCACGCAGACGCCGCCAGTGACCCCCGCGGAGTGGAGAAGCCCGCAGGTGAAGGTGCGCCCCCCTCCTCTCCCCACCCCGCCGAGCACGACTGGGCCACACTCGCTCTTCCTGAGCCCACTCTTCCTCCAGCCCTCACTCTGGTCTCTGCGCCCCGTCCAGGGAACCGCGGGCGCCAGCGATGCCAGGAATCCGCGCAGAGCCGCCCGCGCACTCGCGCCCTGCTCTGGGGTTCGCGGCTTCCTGCGCCTCCTCTGCTCCCGCCAGCCCGGTCCACCGGCGGCTCCCAGCGCGCTCCGCCCAGGTGACGCCCTGGCCGCCCGCAAGCCGGGCTCGCGTGAAGCGCTGCCCACGCCGGTATTGGTTCACCCGCAAGCCGGTGACCATCACACTCTTCCCAGTGGGAGACAGCGAGAGGTCGCCACTGGCTGGCGGAGAATTCAGAGGCTCCTCGCTGTGGGGCCCGGGGCGAAGGGGTGGCGTCCTAAGAGGCATCCAGGGAGATTTCCCCACGGGCTCTGCAGCCCTGCTGACCTCGACCTCCTTGGGGAGGTCCTTGTACTCTCCTTTTCCATGCTTAGAATTCCCGCAGGAGCAAGCTCAGGCAGAGGAAGCTCCAGCCAGAGTCCTCCTGGCATGTCCCCATGCAGACGCGGCTGGGAACCACAGGACCTTTGAGGCTGCTGGGCCCTGGGGGCGGAGGCCCGCCTTCCGCAGCATGGCTGGGGGCAGTAGTGGGAGGCCGGCGTGTGGTGGGATGACTGGAGTAGACTGGAGGGGTCGCGGCAGAGGTAGGGGTCGACCCGCAGCGGTGGCTCGGGCTATGGCCGCCGCAGTGAGTCCTGTAGTTGCTCCGGTGAAGAATGCAGGAAAACAGTCTGCAGGGAAGGGGGCTGACAGGGTCTGCAGGGAGCAGGCGCGGGCTCCTCCCTGCTCCGCCCCCCTCACCTTCCTCTCCGGAGCTCACAGGCAGTCAGGCAGAAGTGAACCCCGGAATTCCAGGGGGACTCTAGGTCATGAGGAGAAACCTCACGAAGCCAGGGAAATGGTGTGAGGGAAGGAAGGGGGAAACCTGAGGTTCATCAGTGGAAATACTACCATCAACTCTGTGTACATACGTGGAAATCCCAGTGTCAATGTCAGTTCTCTGTGAGGAAGGGGGGAGACGGGGAGGGGGCACCAAGTGCTGTGTGCACCTGTGTCATTGTCAACACGATTTACACTATGATGTGAAACTGAAATGCACCAATAAAACCACATTAAAAAAAAAAAGAAATGATCCTCAGTCCTCTGCAAAGCACCAGCCTGTTTGATTTGTCAGAAAGAAAGAAAGAAAAAACCTCTCAGGCAAAGTCACAACATTGAATTTATTGCCTTGGAGAGTCTGAGTGGGAAAGTGTGGAAAAATCAAAGGGCCTGTGGATGGTCTGTGTGGCCCTTCTCCAAGTGAAGACCACCTTCACATCAGAATCTGGAGGAGAGGCACGTCCACAGGAAACCTCCGACCAGATCAGGCGCAGTGCTGGACACCACCTCAAGCAGGACCCCAGTGCAAGGCAGGCACGGTGCTGCTGTGTGGGCATCACCCCGCTGGCCATAGTGGACACCCGGCGCGGCTGAGAGACACCATCAGACACGGTGGCTCCCACGATTCTGCCCAGGGCTTTGCCTTCAAGCCCTGCAATGTGCTGGTGGCCTGGAGCGACAGTCCCTGGAGACGGCCCAGTGCGTCCATCTAAATAGAAACGAAGAGGATGTCGGTGCCGGAGACCAGGGTGTGAGGTTCCGTTCCAGCCACCGAGGAGACAGAAGAATGCGTGGCCCTCACCATGATCTTGTCAGGAAGATTTTGAGGCGCTCCGGTGTCCTCCCCTGGCTGAAGCCGGACTCTGAGACTCACCTGACGGTTCAGGACGTGCAGGACAATGGCGCCTCATCCCCTTAGGCATCTGCACCGTCGTCATCTCTGTGCAGCTCAAGGAAGACCAAAGGCTGGAGGACGCGCGTGAGGCCCTGAAAGAGCAGGTGACCAGGCCCCTGGTGCTGGCCGCGGACCTGGACGAAGACGCCACTGACCACCTGCAGCCCCGCGGGCGTCCCCGGGGGATGCGGATATCACTGGCGCAAGGTTATTGTGGGAACCCAGGGCGGCAGGGGGCTCATGGCGGCGGGGCCTGCTCTGGAAAGAACCGCAGCGCGGTGGAGCGCTTAGCGGCCTAAAGCGCCCCCGAGGTGGCCCGGCCCTGGTGGAAGCCTGGCTCTGCCGAGAGTGCTCACCCAGGTGTCCTCGGTCCGTGTGAGGCGGAGCCTCTGTCCATCTCACCTTCACCTAGGGAACCTCCAGGAGACAAAGCGAGAGCTGCAGGGCATAGGGAATAAGAACTTCCACCTCCAGCCGGGCGTCCTTATCAGAGATTTGGATTTGAAGAGGCCCCTCCAGCAGAGACAGCATGCTAGGGCCATTGCGGCAGAGGCGAGTTCCCCAAAAGCTCCTGTTTCAGCTCTGGTGGGGCCGGGGTCTGGCCGTGCCCCGCAGCCTCCTGTTCTCCAGGATCCCCCTCTCAGATCTCCAGACCCTCCGCCACGCCTCCCCACCCCCACCCCCACCCCCAGGGCAAAGTCGGTCCCTCTGGGTTTGCCCCAGCAGGATGCATATCAGGACGAATCAGGGGCAGGTGGCTCCTGGTGCTGGGGGTCAGGCCTCTTGCTGACCTCAGACCAGAGCAAGGATGGTTTAGTGGAAGAGTCCTCCCTGCCAGGAGTGAAGTCCCTCGCTCACTGCTCCCCACAGCCTGGACCCTGACCAGGTCCTCCTCCCTGGGGCACCCCAGTGAGTGCACTCTCAGCCTCAGGGCGGGCTGGGCCCCCTTCACACCTGCAGCGGCACCCCAAGCCAGGCCCTTCCTTAACCCCCTCCCTCCCCGCAGACCCAGCCGCTGCCTCTGAGCCTCTCCAGCATAGGAGGGACCAGCTGAGCCCTGGTCTCCTCTCTTGTTCACCAGCAACACTGAGAGGTGGCTCCTTTTATTAGCTAACATGGTGAATAAAAACTCACGGAGCAATTGAAAACATACAGAAAACCAAGACATCAGAAAAGCTTTGTTAACATCTCAAGCCATTTTTTTTCTACCAAAGAAAGCACCCCCAAAACCATGAACATCGTACTTGAAAACATCGTATTATCTTGACTGATTAGCTGCCGAGGAAAATAAAATGTGTGTCAGTCATTCCAAGAACAACTTTACTTGTATCTGAAGAACAAAGGTAAGACATATTTAACTCATGTGAACTCAAAAGCATTTGCGTTTATAGTTTCTAATTTAGGAAGACTCATTTACGAATATGCTAACTGCGGTACCATGAAGAAAACATAGAGACGCACAACACACAATACACACGTGCACATAAGTGCACAGACACAGAAAACAAGATCCCCTTGCCTCAATGTATCAGGTGCTGAGTCTCACAGGTAGGAGATGAGAGAGTTACAGACGTTCACTCCATAAAGGGTCAGATCAAGAGATTTCAGGAACCAAAACATCCTGTCATAGATTTCATTGTATGACATAGACAGGGGAGGTTTTTAGATGTGTCTGGGGCAGAGTCTGCCAGTCACAGGTGACACGGAATCGCTCGATTTAGGTGGCCACTTTGTCCCCCATGGCAGGTAGAGTCACACCAAGTGCCCCCACAGTCCATTGTGTTCTTCATGAGCCTCTAAAAGAAATGGTCTCTGTTTTTAAGTCCCAAGTGAAATGGAGAGTTAACCCTTGAAGAGCTGTGAGTAAAGACAGCAGGAGGCAAGAAACCCAACATGGTAGAGGTCCAGAAAGCCTCTAAGGAGACAAAACAAAAAACAAATCAGAACAAAAATATATGCACGCAAACATAGGTGAATTTATTAGGCAATCCATGAGCTCAAAAAAGACAGAGGTTCTTGGCACACACAATGAACCAGGGGTAGTCCAGAAAGGGGTTCAGATAAAGATCTGGAGAATCTTAGGCCTGGCCCCTCAGGGCAAGGGAGCAAGCAACAGGAGGAAATGGTTGTTTTTTTTCTACCTGTGTAAGTCAGACAGCAGCTTAGATTTTAAAGGGACACAATTATTTCCTTTGGTTTTACTAACATCATAAACTTCCAAGCAACCTTGACAGCAAAATTACCTCAGTATGTGTAGGACAGCTGAAGAGAAAATTAGAGATTCAGAAGTTTTCAGGCAACTCTGTGACTGAGGGCAGGGCTGAGTCTCCCCCTGATCCCCACAGCTGCCCACTGATCAGTGGAGACCAGACAAGGCCGTGTCCCCCTCTGTCCCCAGTGTCAGGAGGACAGCAGGAGGGACAGGGGAAGTAACAGCTGTAAATGGATAATGACATGGTATTTGTTAAGAGAGGGAGAAGGAGGAGAGAGAAAGTAGATGTTTAAAACCAGCCATGTGCTGGCTGAGGTTTTATTTAGAAGAGCAAGCAGTGGAGTGAGACACAGCCTCCTCAAAGGAAGAAGGACTGTGGCTGGGAGAGAGAGGGAGGAGGCTCCGGAAGGGGAACAGGTGACAGGAAGAAGGTTGGTCACGTGGCACAAAGAAGGCCTGCAGGCCGGAGTCTGCTCCCACTAGTCTCTGCGGGACCAAAGCTCCCCATCAAGGAGAAGGCTGACATGGAAAGTGGGGCTCTCAGGACAGACAGAGGCGCTGTCCAGGGTACCGAGGCCGCACGGGGTTGCAGAGAAAACTGAGCCCCTTAAGTCACAGGACAGAGGTGAGCCCAAGGTTGAGGTTCCTTACCCCCCCCCCCCCAAGAGGGGTTGACTTGGGGGAACCAACTGTGAGTTTCCCATATGTATGGGAGGGTAAAGGACAATTGTGAATTTCAGAGTCTCAAGGTCAAAGAAAGGGCGTCTCCTTAAATTGACCAGAAATGAGACAGCAGAGAGGGAAGAAGGATCCTCTGCCTGGGTGTTGCCATGACAGAGAGATGTTCCAGAGGATGAGGAGTTCCTGAGACTGATTCCAGAGAATCTCTGGCCTAGCGGCACTGGGACTTGAGGGCCCTGAGGCGTGCAAATCGGAGATCCGGGTGAGAAAGACAAAATGTCACTTATTGGAGGTGAAATTGGTAGTGCTGAGTGTGTGACCAGCAATGAAGAGGAGAGAGTCCCTGCCGGTTTTTCCCCGAAGCAACTCCGGGGTTTCTGTACCAAATGCTGGGCTGAGGCCCAGGGGAAGCAGGCCAGACAAAATGGGGTGGGGTGGAGTAAAGTTTTATTCCAATATCTGCAAGCAGGAGGGCTGATACCAAGAGTGTCTATGGGATACACGTTATTTTAAAGCCACCAGGGAACAGTTACACAATTTACTCTATTTTGCACTAGGTAACAAGTTGAAAATTTTCAGAAGATTAAAATGACACAAAATATATTTTCTGAGCAAAATAATTTTAGTTTAGGATTCATTATTCCCCAACCAATAAATCCCAGTGGAAAATGTCCAAATT
Organism: Graphiurus murinus; assembly: GCA_004027655.1. NCBI lineage: Eukaryota > Metazoa > Chordata > Mammalia > Rodentia > Gliridae > Graphiurus > Graphiurus murinus. Next base: position 14,086 of record PVLC010018639.1, read on the forward strand.
CTTGAAAATAACTCATGAATTAAAAAAAGAAGTCATATCGGCAGTGATAGGAGCTGAATGCCAATAAAATTCCCATCTAAGAGCTGTAGTTAAAAAAAGTGTTAGGAGGAAATTTGTAGCATTTAAAGCAGATGTTTGAAAAGGAAGAAATTACTGAGCCAAACATAAATATAATTTACTACATTTTTCTTAAGGCTTGAACAATCTTATAACCATTGACATTTAAATAAACATTTAAAAATAACTCCACTTGTAATCCCAGCATTCGGGAGGCTGAGACCGGAGGATCTGGGTTTTCGGCCAGCCTCAGCTACCTAGTGAGGCACTGCACAACTTAGTGAGACTCGGTTTCCAAATTAAGAATAAAAAAAAATAGGACTGGGGGTGTAGCTCGGAGGCAGAATGCCCCTGAGTTCAATCCCCAGGACCGCAAACAAACAAACAAACAAAAAAACTCCAAACCAGGAGTGGTGGTGTGTACCTATAATCCTAGTACAAATAGGTCTGAAGGTCAATCTTGGATGTAGAATGCTCCAGGGTTCAACTCCCACTACCACAAAATAAATAAATCAATAAAATAACTCCATTAATATAAAATCCATGCACAGCTTTACTCTTGAGTATTATCATTAAATAATCTAATATTACACAAATTATTCCTCAATACAGTTCTTTTCTAATTTTTGGAGACTAGCAAAATTTTGATTTCAAAATATGATAAAGACATACAAGAAAATAAAATTATATATCACAATTATTTATGACTATCAGTATGATAATCTTTTTTTGTGGCACTGGGAAATTCCTCTGGGGACATTATATCTCTGCTCTACACCCCTAGCCCTATTTTATTTTGAAGCAGACTATTGCTAAATTACACTGCGTTTTTGACCTTCAACCTGCTACCTCCTGTCTCAGCCTCCTAAGTACTGCGAATACAGACATGCACCACTGTGCTGGGCTTCAGTATAGTAATTTTTAAGAAGTAATAAGCCTATTGAATTAAACTAAACACACAAAATGATAGTTGATAAAGACCAGTTTGAGCTTGCTCCAGAAATTCATTTTTTAGTATACTTTTTTTGTGCATTGTAATTGCACATTTTAATGAGGTCTAAAGAGATAGGAACACACATGCACACACCATTTGGGGTTCCCCAGTGGATCCCACCCGACTCCCTCGCCTTCCCCTTACATGTCATTGAGATAGGGATTGATCATTTACACTGTTCCCTTCATTACATCTCCCTCCCCCGACTCCCTTCCCTGAGCCCCCTCCATCCCTCCACTGGAGTCTTTACTCCTTCATCCTTCAGGAGGATTGTAGGTTCGAGGACAGCCTCAGCAAGTAGTGAAAATCTCATCGACCTAGCAAGACCCTGTTTCAAAATTTTGAAAAATAGGGCTGAGGGTGTAGCTCGGAGGTAGAACGTCCCCAGGTTCAATCCCCAGCGCCACACACACACACACACACACACACACACACACACACACACACACAGAGAGAGATCAGGGACAAGATAAAGATGCCCACTATCACCATTCCTATTCAGTATAGTATTTGAAACTCCAGCCAAAACAAAGTGACAAGAGAAGGAAATTAAAGGAACACAGATAGGGAAAAAGAAATGCAATTATATCTGTTTGCAGATGACATGATCCTGTACTTGAAATATTTAAAAAACTAAACTCGAGCCAGGCATGGTAGCACAGGCTTGCAATCCCAGTACTTAGGAGGCTGAGACAGGAGGATCACAGGTTCGTGACTAGTCTCAGCTACTTAGTGAGGCCCTCCTCAACTTAGTGAGACTTTGTTTCAAATTAAAGAATAAAAAATAGGACTGGGGGTGTAGCTCAGAAGTAGGATGCCCCTGGGTTCAATCCCCAGTACCAAAAAAACAAAAACAAAAAACTAAACTAGAAGACTTATAGAACTGATAAACAGATCAGCGGGGGAGCCATATACAAAATCAACTTACAAATATTTAGCATTTCTATATAACAATCAAGAATCCACTGGAAAAGAAATCCAGAAAATAATTCTATTCACAATAGCCTCATAAAAATAGTTAGGAATAAATTTAACTAAGGAGGTAAAAGACCTCTACAATGAAAACTATAAAGCAATAGCATTCCTATATACCAAGAACAAATTCACTGAAAAACCAATTCAGAAATATCTTTCATAATAGCCTCCAAAATTCTTAGTAATAAGTCTAATTGCCAGATAAAAGACTGCTAACATTAAAATGATTAAAAACTGAAGAAAAATATTGGAAAAGACATTAGAAAATAAATAGGCCTCCCATATTCTTGAATAGACAGAAGAAATATTTTCAAAATGGCTATACTACCAAAATCAATCAACTTAATCAATTCAATCCCTATCAAAACACCAATATCATTTTTTGCAGAAGTAGAGAAAATGGTCTTAAAATTCATATGGAAAACCAAAAGACCCAGAATAACCAAATCAATTTTTGGTAAGAGTAAAGATTCTGGAAACCTCACAATATGTGATATCAAAGTATACTACAAAGGTATAATAAAAAAAAGCAACGTAGTATGGGCATAAAAACAGAACCATAGAGCAGAACATACAGAGACAAATTCATACAACTACAGACAGGTAATTTTTTTGACAAAGATACCAAAATAAGTGATGGAGAAGAGATAGCCTCTTCCAGAAATGGTATTGGGTAGAGTGGATATCTCTATGGAGAAGATTGGAAATAGACCACTGTTTCTATCTCACACAAAATTCAACTCAAAATGGATCAGCATCCTAGAAATTAGGTCAGAAACCTAGCAATTACTGTAAGAAAACATAGGATCAGCTCTCCATCTTGTAGGCACTGGCAGAGACTTTCTCACTAAGACCCCTCCAGCTCAGGTAATAAAACCAAGAATCAATGAATGGGATGGAATCAAGGTAAAAAGCTTCTGTATAGCAAAGAAAACAGCCAAGAATGCAAAAGAGACAGTCTCTAGGATGGGAGAGAAGCTGTGCCAGCCATTGCTCTGACAGAGGACTTACAGCTCAAATCATCAAGAATACAAATGATAAACGGTGGCGAGGGTGAGGGGAAATAGGAACTCTTATACGGTGTGGGTGGGGCCTCAAAATGACACAACACTGTGGAGCTCAGAGTGGAGGTGCCTCAGAAGACCAGGAATGGATCCAACATGTGACCCAGTTGAACCACGCCTTGGTACCTTTGCAAAAGAATTAAAGTCAGAATACTATGGCGATACATGTATATCCATGTTCTCACCATGAAAGATATTGTGAGGAGGTTAATAGTTTAATGAGCATGGATTAATTACTACATGTCATATGCATGCATCAAAAAACTACATTGTACATTTAAAAACCTCATTAGCCACTATTCATTATGGTATGCCATAAATATAGGAGCACTACGCTTCAATTAAAATAAAATAAAAAAGAGAGGCTTAAGTGATAGTTGGACAATTTTCTAAGCCTGTGCAAGAGTAAACTTGGAATTGAATTGAAGAGATCGTCAGGAAGGTACAATTAGTGTAGGCCATCTCTCAAAGAGCAAATTGTTAGTGAGGAAGATATATGTAGCTTAGTCTTTATCTATTCTAGTTTTTCTATTTCATAGCCCCTAATCCTCCACTACTTCTATCAGGTTGTCTTGTAGTTTGAGCCTCGGTCTCATGGGAACCTGTGGAAAAATTACATGGTTCAGGACAGCCCATTTCTTACATCGTTAAAATAACTCAGAGCATGAGTTTTTCTATGCTGGCTGGCGATACATTTATTGCTCTCGCAGTAAGACTTCCACATCATGCTGAAGGTGTTTCCATGAAGCGTTTTATTCTATGAATATATCACCATTGTAACTGGGACAGCATCTTGAAGGACATTAATTGTGACTTTGGGATGTATCCTCCAAAGGCAAGGAAGGAAAGTCCCATTCTTATTATTTCTGCTTCCATAAAGGTGCCGTTTGCTCTGGGTAAGAGCCTGATCCCCTGATGCTTTGAGGACCCCAGCGTATCCCAACATTGTGCTAAAAGCAAATCATGTGGACAAGTTCTCTATTCTGTGTGGTTATTTTGAAATTCTCCTTTCCATAGACTTAGTACAGTGGCACAGTGGAATAAGAAAGTAATTCAGTTGATGTTTTCAGATTGCATGGCGAGCAGTGAGCCCTCACATCAGCTGTCCCGGGAGAGGTGACAGAGCGGGAGAGAGTGACAGGGACGGTGGACACATGGCAAGTCAGTGTTGACAAAAGTCGGTGGAGATGTAGAAGCAGGCAGAGGGTTCTTCTATTGGAAATTGGTAAATTTTGGATTTTAAAATACCCTCACTAACCCGGCGTCGTGGTGCACGCTTGTAATCCCAGTGGTTGGGAGGCTGAGACCAGAGGATCTGGATTTGTGGCCAGGCTCAGCTACTTAGCGAGGCCCTCCGCAATTTAGTGAGATCCTGTTACATAATGAAGAATAAAAAATAGGACTGAGGATGTAGCTCAGACAGAGTGCCCCTGGGTTCCATGGTTCCATCGCCAGTACCACAAAAAAATAAAATAAAGTAATAAAAAAAATAAAATTCCCTCACTCAAAAAACAGAGATAAGTATGTGAGGTAATAGACGTGTCAGTCATTTTTATGTAATCATTTCCCAGTGCACACATATTTCAAGACATTACATCATATCCTATGCATATATATGAGTTTGACTAGTGAATTGAAATTAAAATAAGAAAGCAAACCAATTAGGAATGTAAATGACTTAGAATGAGGAACATGTTTCTTACTAATACTAGGGTTATGAAGAGAGTGAAAGTTGTCCATTTGCCCTATAGTTTTTGTTTTATTTTTTTTTATTTATTTATTTTTTTGCGGCACTAGGGATTGAACTCGGGCGTTCTACCTCCGAGCTATACCCCCAGCCCTATTTTTTATTCTTTTTATTTTGAAACCGAGTCTCACTAAGTTGCAGAATGCCTCACTAGGTAGCTGAGGCTGGCTGCGAACCCGGATCCTCCGGTCTCAGCCTCCCGAATGCTGGGATTACAAGCGTGCGCCACCACGCCCGGCTAGTTTTTGTTTTAAAAGGAAGAGAAGACACCCTCCCCACAGCTGATGAGAGCCGCATTTGATAGGGTCTTCACTTCCCTCTTGTCCACCCAGAAGAAAAATAACGCTCTGAACTTTTCTCTACATGAGTCATCCTGCTTTGTTTGTTTTGTTTTTGTTTTTTTTTGCGGTACTGGGGATTGAACTCAGGGGCATTCTACCTCTGAGCTAAACCCCCAGCCCTATTTTTTATTCTTTATTTTGAAACAGCGTCTCACTAAGTTGTGGAGTGCCTCACTAGGTAGCTGAGGCTGGCCTCGAACCTGGATCCTCCAGTCTCAGCCTCCCAAATGCTGGGATTACAAGCGTGCGCCACCATGCCCGACTTTGTTTTTGTTTTAAGTACCTTATTTCTCATCCCTTTTTTTAATCAATAGAAAATTGCTACAAGACAGGCCACAGAGCAGATGAAGAAATATCACAGCTGCTGCTTTCTTCTGATGAATCTGTTAAGCAACCCAGGAAGCGGCATGAGGGAAAGACGCTATGTCACATAAGAGGAAGAATTCACAGCCTCTGGTTCCAGTGTCTTGTAGGATATCCCTGTCTCCTAGCCACGCCTTAGATCTCATTCAGAGTCAAAATTACAGGATTTGGGTCAAGAATATTTCCCCCAAAGATGGAATGTGGGTATGTGGTACTGAATTTGTCCTCGCCATATTTGGTCAGAGAGTATGAGAGTAAGAACTAGCTGTGGTGGGAACTGTTGGGGTCTTAGCCCGACGGGCTCGGAGACACCCCGCCTCAAGATGGCACCTGGCAGAGTGCCAGGAGCAGCTGCAGGTGGTCACATCCTAGGGCGGTGCCACGCTAGAGCGCATGCACCAGCACGCCAGAGCTCGTGGCCTGAGAGTGCTCCCAGTTGAGAGCTGTATGCAGGCACCTCGTGGCTCAAGCCCTGTTTGGCTTTAAGAGTACTCCACTTCTCGCCCAGGAGGACGGATTAAAGAGAGAGGGGATTGCGAGGAGAGACGATTGTGGCCAGAGAGACGGTTACTGTCAGGGTTAAGAGAATGATTACTGTTAATGTTACTGTTACTGCTTGGGTAACCTCCTCAGTCCCAGAGAGAGAGAGAGATGCAAAGAGAGACAGAGGTATAATAAGAGAAGCTTGAACCAGCAATGTGTGATTATCGTCTCCATTGGGTCCTTGCAGTTGAGGGTTCGGCACGGGGGACAATAGGGAACAGAGAAGCCGCATGAGGAAGCCGTTCAGAATATTTGAAAGGTGGGTTACCATATTGTGTAGAAAAAAATTCCTCACACAGTAGGGTTTATATTTCCTGTGGAAGATCCATAATGTACAAGAGCAGACAAGCAAGTGAAGATCAAAGTATCAGTACAGATTTGAATGCTTTTTTTATAAAATAACTAAAAAATGAATTTGTTATTGGATTTTATACAATGGGCACATCTCTTTGTCTATTAATGTGTAGTAAGACGCCCCATTAAAATTATAAACAACTTGAATTATGATTCATAATTTTTAAATAATACTTCAGTTATTTCCCTAAAGCTTATGGAATTTTATAGAAGTTATCTTTAAGTCCTGTTGTCCTGGTCCCACAGTCCTGCGACACACCCCTTTCAACTCCAAGTATCAGAACCAGAGCTCCTCTCCTCTTGCCCACATCCAAAAATCTTCCTTATTTTTCTCTTATTGGTCTACATTTTCTAAAAACCATCCTTAATTACATTGTGTTCAACTCTTAGTATTATTTGCATTTAACATTGGAAGCATTCCCTCACTGATCTATTAGCTTTGCTCCTATTGAGAATGCTCATGAGTTGGGGGACATGTGAGTGTGTGCACGTGTGTGTGTGTGTGTGTGTGTGTGTGTGTGTGTGTGTGCATCCACTTATACTCCCATTTGCATATTATTTTTGTCTAGAAATAATACACTACCACAAATAAATGAATGATATTTTATTTCTCCATAATCATTCCAAAAAGTTATTTTCAGCTAAGAGTCCAGCTACCTCTGCAGTGACAGGAGGAACACTGGTTCCTGTAGGCAGGTCTCGTGCTCAGGATGGGCTACTCTTCTTATTCCTCACACGAGGCTGATGGGGACACAGACGCAGGGACATATTCAGCGCAGTCAGAGGCTGCTGAAGTCACAGTGGGAGGGGACAGACCTGAAGGAATCCTGTGTCGCTCAGTCCACACAAGGCAGCCCTGTCACACTGCAGGATAAATAATCATGGACAAACAGCTCAGTCAATGTAAGTGGTGACATGCTAACAGCCCAGCACACACTCAGAATGTCCCAACCACAGAGTCCCCATCACCCAGGCCCCTCCTGTCCACCCTCTCCTTCTCAGCCCTCCAGGGTCTCACCTTTTCAAGCTGTGAGAGACACATCAGAGCCCTGGGCACTGTCCTTGCCTGGGGAGGAACAAAAACAGGAGCTGGTGAGAGCCCACAGGAGACAGGGCTGAAGGAGGGATTATGGGGTGGCTGAGCTCCCCCTGGACTCCTGTCTACACTGTCCCAGGGGTGTCAGGAATCACCCTGCTTCATACTTACAGGCAGCCTGAGTGTAGCCTGTTTTTCCACCTGTGGAAAGAAAACATCCTGTGAGAGAGTGGAGGTGAGGCAGGGTCATGAGGACCAGAGGAATCCTCTAGTGCTGGCCCCAGGGAAGTTTCCAGAAGTGTGACTGCAGACCCAGGGAAGGATCAGGAGACACAGGAAAGGAGACTAACAGGGACTGGAGCAGCTGCCCTCCTGGAAGTCTGTCCTCAGCAGGAACCTTGCCCTCTGACCTCTCCCTGCTGGAATCAGGTCTCACCACCACAACTCTCAGGGGATGAGTGTGTCCTTTATTGTCCATGTGCTTTATAAGTAAGTGTCAGCCAACAGCACCCCAGGCTGGGTGAGCATGTGTGTGGGGTGGTGCTTCCCATGAAGGAGGAGGGGACACCAGGGCCTGAACCCCTCAGTGGGACAAGAACACTCACCCTGGAGCCTTCCCTACCTGCACTCCTCCTCCTCCTCACAGCAGCCACCACGGCTCCAGTGACCACAACTGCAAGGACAACCAGGCCAACGACGATGCCCACGATGAGCAGCAGGTTGGACTGAGGAGGCTCTAAGAACAGAAGGGAAGGGGAGGGTGACCCCAGCTCTCAGCCCTGACCCTGCTGAGGTCCCCACAGCGCCTCCTGCTTTCTTGACGCCAGGCTCTGTGCCCACACCCCCTCCTTACCCCATCTCAGGGTGCGGGGCTCAGGCAGCCCCTCATGATCCACATGGCACGTGTATCTCTGCTCCTCCCCAGAAGGCACCACCACAGCCGCCCACTTCTGGAAGGTTCCATCCCCTGCAGGCCTGGTGGCCACAGTTTCCATGTCCTGGGTCTGGTCCTCCCTGTCCCGCTGCCAGGTCAGGCTGATGTCCTCAGGGTAGAAGCCCAGGGCCCAGCACCTCAGGGTGACGTCCCCTTCAGGTCTGGGGTGGCGGCTCACATGGGTCTTTGGGGCGTCTGAGGGAAGGATCAGGAAATTCAGGCATTTTGTGTTTCCTCCATTGGCCACTGAGGCAGTGCCCACGTGACCATCCTGAGCATGGACAGGACAACTAGGGCAGGGAGGGATGGCAAAACCCACACACAGCCTGGACTCGGGCTTCTGGGATAATCTCGTGTTCTGGGGAAAGTTCTAGAATCAGGTGGAGTCAACCTGAGGTGAGAAGATGCAGGAGTCTGAGAGGGGCTTCAGTTCTGAGCTGAGTGGAGGCTGAGGGATGTGGGGAAGCTGGAGAGAGACTCCAAGACGCTGGCCTGGGGCAGAACAAAGCCTGGGGAAAGTGGCCCTGACCCTGGTGAATTGTCCTGAGAGAAGGGCGCCCCAGAGTCACTCTGTGAACAGGACCTGGAGCCTCTGACACTCAGCCCTGTGCAGCAGAGGGAGGGGTGCGCTAGCGCGGGGCCATTTTTCTCCTCCTTGTGGGAGGCGGCGAGGAGAGCACGGGAGACCAGGAGACACCGGAACCCATGGCACCTGCGCGCTGCAGAGTCTCCTTCCCGTTCTCCAGGTATCTGCGGAGTGACTCCACGCATCTGCCCTCCAGGTAGGCCCTCCAGTGCTCCGCGGCACCCGCCGCCTCCCACTTGCGCTTGGTGATCTGAGCCGCCACGTCCGCCGCCGTCCAGGAGCGCAGGTCCTCGTTGAGGGCGATGTAATCAGCGCCGTCGTAGGCGTCCTGATGGTACCCGCGGAGGAGGCGGCCGTCGCGCCCCAGGTCGCAGCCATACATCCACTGGATGGTGTGAGAGCCTGGCCCCGCCCCCACAATCAGCCACGCCCCTTTGGCCGCCCCGCCCCAGTTGACCCCGCTCTGCTATCTTCCCCCCCCCGCCCCCCGCCCCCCGGGATTTCAACCTAAACTGAAAATGAACCCGCGCCACTGTCCCCGCGGCTCTTCCCGGGTCGCGATCTCCGTGGTCCCGCAGGCTCGGGGTGAACCTCGGACCTGGATCCCAGACGACCCGGGGTCCTCGGAGGGGACGCGGAGGATGACCTCTGACCCGGCGGGGTCGCTCACCGTCCTCGCTCTGGTTGTAGTAGCCGCGCAGGGTCCGCAGGTCCACTCGGTCAGTCTGTGCGTTGTTCTTGGAGATCCGCGTCTGCTCCTCCCAATACTCCGGCCCCTCCCGCTCCATCCACGGCGCCCGCGGCTCCATCCTCGGGTTCGGGGCGTCGCTGTCGAAGCGCACGATCTGCGTGTCGTCCACGTAGCCCACGACGATGAAGCGGGGCTCCCCGCGGCCGGGCCGGGACACGGTGGTGGTGAAATACCTCAAGGAGTGCGAGCCTGGGGACGGGGGCGCCTGAGACCCGCGCCACCCTCCTCCCGCGCCCACCCGGCTCCCAGGCGGATGGACCGAGGGGACGCGGGGACGCGGGGACGGGAAGGGCGGCGGGAGGGCGAGGTGAGACC